>OY804593.1:9546408-9598908 GCA_963680895.1 Fragum sueziense | reverse complement strand
GAATGAGACAATTCTATCTAGATAACTAATACCCATTACCAAACGACTAGATTTTAGGATGGTCCCAAATCAAAGATGTTTGTTGACTTTTGAGGCAGAAAACATTGTGAAAAATGAAAGAAAAAATGCTTGTGACAAAACATTGTGGGAAATGAAGGAATTGCTTGTCACAAGCAATTTCTTCATTTTCCACAATGATTCTCAACCATTTTACTTGAGGAGCGATAAAAAGCGTCACTGTGTGTGAAAGGGTTTAAATGTGAGCATGCAACACGGCGGACAATCATGTGACACAACGATTTTAAAGAAATATTCAATAGTTTGTTTAAAAATATGTGACCGGATTTGAATTGGATTTGAAGCAGAGAAGATGGGATAATGTCAGAAATAAGCTGTATGTAAAAGCTCTTTAAAAATCTACGTAAGTCGACAATATTTTTTTTATCAGTTGGTTTTTTATGAGAGCATTCACATTCGGCAAATCGCTTTCGATTTTCTGCTTCAAATCTGTTTTAAATCAGTCAAATACTAATAGATAACAGAATTATGAAAAACTGAAAATTAAGTGTCACGTGATTCCCCTGCGTGCAGTACTGGATCGATTATTTCCGTACCACCCTAACTACGTGTAGAGTGGCAGCCAAAGAAGTGTTTCTAGGTCTATTATGAAGAATTTAAAACAAAAGCAGTTTTCTGTACGAATTGTTGAGCGCCCACATATAATGAAATGTTTCCCGATAGGGATACAATATTTGTACATTTATTGTAGTAAAATTAGCATCAAGAGACTTATTAACAATGTATGTATGTTTAACATTCGAAAGTTAAAGTGATTACTGCGAGCATTTTTTGTGTCTTCACTGTTTATACTCGTAATAATGTGCAAAACGACGTCAATGAATACCTACAACAAAGGGTTTAATAAACTATAATTATCCCATTACCAGACGACAAAATTTTGGACTTTTCCAAATTCAAAGATGATGCAGACGATAATTTCAAATGAATATAATTCAATATTCATTGGTCTTTTGGGATAGAAATCATTGTGGGAAATGAAGAAATTGCTTGTGACAAGCAATTTCTTCATTTTCCACTATGTTTTCTAAAGCTTTAATCTCAAAGGGTGTCAAAAAGCGTCAACGTTTGGGAATGGGTTAATATACATGTACATGTAATACCGGTATTTCTATTTTGAAAGGCCAGTGCCCCCTCTTTTCTGTGTCACTTACTCGTATGCAAATGAGACAAATTATTGATCGAAATGCATTATAAATTACGTGAAACGCATTCTTATATATACGGTATCACTTTGCATTTACCATTTCCAAAACAAGACCAGGTTTGACGTCTCTTGTATAAATATTATAGTTTTGGAAAACATAGGGAGAAAGGAAGATATTGCTGATAATCAGCATTTTTCCTTACGACAAAAACCTGTTACCGGAAAAATGAAAAGTGTACTTATCTCTGTGATTTTAACTACATGTCGACCCCTTACAGCATAAAGGTGCTATGTGCACTTTTGGTCAATTTTCACTTTTTTGCATAAATCGAATCTTTAACATCATATCTTACTGTGAAAAAAAATTGGGAACTGTAGTTTATCAATAAATATATGATATACTCAGATCATTTAAGTGCTATGTGTGTATAGCCCAAAAGTTTCGTGCATAAAGGTGCTATGTGCATTCATTTTCTGCATAAAGGGGCTATTTGGCAAATAGCACCTTTATGCATTACTAAAAATGGCCTATTCTTGTAGATAATCATAAGTATCTTCTTTCACATAGCACCATAGTTAGATAAATAAACACATAATTGATCGAAATACACCTACTGTGTGGGAAAAATGCCGCATTTTAGCATTTCTTGATTAAATGTACACACAATTAAGTAGTTTATCGTAATGAAGAGCGACTGTGGCTTATTTCATGAATGATTTCAACAGAAACATATGAAATATTAAAATGTAAGTAGTTAATATTACTACCTTGTAATCAATATCAGTCTTCCTTTCATTGCAGTAAAAACGTGCAAATATTTAACGAATCGCATGGGCAAAGGCAAGTGTTTAAATAACAGGCCCATAGGAAGCAATTCAATATCAGGTGGGCTAAAGCCCCAGTGGACTGGTTCAATATTGGGGGCTAAATTGGATTTTCACTGATTTTTCAGTGTAAAATAAAGAAAAATTGGCAATTTTTGGCCAACTTTTTTTTTTTTGGGGGGGGGGGGGGACTATTTTTGGAGAGGAACTAGCCCTCCCTGTTCCCACGGGCCTGAATAATATAATATTTGCAATATATGCTAATGTTTCACTATATGATTTTGAAAAGTAAAATAGTATTATGATATGAAATATAATTATTATGACAAAGTAACATAACTCCGTTAAGTCATACGGGTCATTTTCAAAAAATATGCACTTTTCAGTGGCGGTAAAGATAAAAATGAACAAGTTAATTTTATTTTTCTCTATACTTTATTTGTTGCTTATAACCTTTAAGAATATGTTTCAAATAATAAGCAGATGATATTCAAGCAATTTCTTTGAAAAAAATAGAAAAATGATAACTTTCACATGTCAGTGGTGTAACGTTGAAAAAAAAGGCATCATAGAAAGATCAAAACGACCATACTGTGCATATTGATGATATGTATTCATACCAAGAAGTTCAATTTTAGTCATAGAATATTTTTTGTTAATATTGAAATCCCCGGATGACAAAATTTCCAAAATTAACCTCTTAATCAAAGATAGTTTTCAACAGTAACACCAGTTACACCACTGACATCTTTAAACTATGTCAGTGGTGTAACGATTTTAACTAAACCCTTGTTTTGTAATGATTTTATACAATTTTATCTTGCAAAAGCATTATATCATTTCTTCAGAATGGCATAGAGATAAATTGCCATCACAAAGGAAGTACCTTCTAATAATGCTTTCGTAAAATACTGTTCTGAGCAATAATGTCAATGGTGTAACAAAATATAGTCAATGGTGTAACAAAAATAGCTATTTATGTTATATTCACGCTGCAATTTGTATATTTTCCAAATGTTTTTGTTGTCTGTATTCCTTAGATAGTTACCTTTAAATATCACATACAAATTCTTTACTCCCAAGTATCAAATGCCCCAAAATACCATTTGTGTTACATGTTTATCGTTACTCCACTGACCGTTACACCACTGATGTATTCTTATTTTATCCAGTGATACTCAAAGTAATGAATGATATCTCTTAATTTGATGACTTCATAGACCAGGAGTTTACATGACTTTCAAAACCTCCAAATCTCATTCAAATTCAACGTTCATGCATTATGTAAAACGGCGTTACACCAATGACACGATGAAAAAGTACGGCGTCAATCTCATCTACTGTTTTGCTCTTAGAGACAGCATTTAACTACTAGCATTAGATCCGCTGCTGTCGCATGTTTTTATAAAAGTGTCGTTTTAGGAAGCAGTAGTTATTTTTCAAATTCGTCTGTTCAGTTGAATAAAATCTGGCAAAACATGTTACCGTTACGCCACTGACGCGGCGAATTATACAACATATCTTCAGCTCATAAATCTTATATTACTTCCTATCTAGTCTCATTGGATACTGCTTTTACTAATTTTTGGCTCATTTAATTCAATCATGTAATTTTCATACGAGAAAGTTTAGTAGTTTTTCTGTATTTGCTTGTGAAAGTCAAAGGTACGGCGAAGTCACAGGCAATTTTGGTGATTTTTTCAGACATATGAGCACCAATTTCACTTTATCTGAAAAAATACGTTATTTTGCTATGGATAAATATTCTAAGACTAACAGTAACTATGTATACGAAAAAAGGCGAATCACAAAACTCAAAAGTAACCTTTTCATGTAGAAATCACAGAAAAGTGCACACTTTTTGAAATTGACCCATACGTGTCAAAAAAAGAATTCTGATACAGATCCAAAGCCTATTTTTTTAATATTTTTATATTGTTTTCTTTGCATAATCACGAAGGGATGTCTGACTGGTCAGATGGTACTACTGACCTCATGATTTACGAAACAAATGCCAGCAGCAGGATCCCAATTCCTTTCATTAAATGCAGAAAATGATAGTGAAGATGAATCAGTTGCAGTTTTGATAAAACAATCAAGAGGAAAAAACACGGAAATGTCTTAAGACGAAGCCGTAGACGACTTAGATGCTGAAATAATTGCAAGGCGTCGAAACGGGACAAGGATTCGTCAGATTATCTGATTTCAGACTTCTATTGAAAAAATAACAAGTAGGCCCTATGGTAGAAAAGGAGGGGGACACTATATACAAAGAAACTGTTAAAATCTAGAGGAAGTGCCAGGCCAAGGTTTTTCAGACACTTGATATGAAACCGAGTCTGATAGGGACTAATATGGACCAACGAATATGAAAACATTGTCATAATAATAATTGTGAAAAATGTTTCTGAATTTCTAAGTTGTGTAGAAAATTCGAAAGATACACAAAAGTTTCCTTCCGGGTGTACTTTCACTTTTTTAACGTTCAAAATCATTGGTTTGTCGAATTAAGGGAATAAGTATGAAAGAAACGAAAAGCAGGTAACTAGAATTTATTATTTTTCGAACGCAAAAATGATCTATGTGACCATTGTTTCATGACAATTGCGAAAATCATTTATGCATAAAGGTGCTATGTGGCAAATAGCACTTTTATGCTTTAAAAATCGTCTTACTATTCCTGGAAAAATTTATGCATAAAGGTGCTATTTGCCACATAGCACCTTTATGTACGAAATAATTTTAAATTTTGTGCATGCATGAAGGTGCTATATGACAAATGGGCAGATAACTGCTTAATACCTTGACATTTTAATGTGTGAAAGATATTATTTACGGGTCATCTACAATGGTAGGCCTATTTTATGACTTCAATAAAGTTAACACATACCAGTGCCGAGCTTCGTATTAACGTCAAGGCATGGCATGTCTGTCCTCCGCCATTCTCTTAGTCTCTGTCTAGTTTCGTCCTGTTTATGTAGCCACAGTGCTCACACCTCACAAATAATTACTCCCGAGTCCCCTTTTCACTTCGCCAACAATGCTATATATTGTCAATGGTACGGGACCGCGGCGACATGCTGTGCAGAATTTCAATGTTGTGCATTCATAAGACAACCAAACTCAACAATCCTTCGGTCCATCCACCAATTCGTTCTGTTTACTTGAGAAGGCACGTCTGAATCCGGACCTAATATACGCGAGCAGTTAAGTCCACAAGAATAATTTTGTTCTATCAATAAGTTTCTGTTCATTTTAGCTCAGGGCACGCTTTCTTTCGAAAAACGACCTTTTTTGTCACGAAATTTTTCGTTTCCGGTAGCCATCTTTGTAGATTTTTCCACATTCGGCCCACGTGACGAATGACGC
Source organism: Fragum sueziense (assembly GCA_963680895.1). Classification (NCBI taxonomy): domain Eukaryota; kingdom Metazoa; phylum Mollusca; class Bivalvia; order Cardiida; family Cardiidae; genus Fragum; species Fragum sueziense. Next base: position 9,593,489 of record OY804593.1, on the reverse strand, counting down.
GGTTTCAAATATGGCAAAAATAAATCACGTGATTTCTAAATAAAGCACATACGGAAACGGCCGATTATAAATCTTCGGGTATTATCGGCTGTAATCGACGCCCGATTACTGTCGACAATAGCCGAGTGCCATTACAGTTCCGGAACCTTAAGTTCATATCTGATGATTTTTTTTATTCTAAAACTATAAATAAAACGGGAATCTGAAAGCATTCTTGATAAGCTCGTTTTAAAATTAAGCAATTACCAGACGGTAAAATTTTAGACTGGTCCAAATTCAAGGGGTTTGCAGACGGCAATTTCCAGTTAATAAAATTTATCTTTTCGTCTTTCGGGGTAGAAAGCATTGTGGAAAAATGAAGAAATTGCTTGTCAAAAGGATTATTTAGACTGAAATAACGCCGCCATTTATATCGCGTCCTCACGTGCCTTCTCTTTTCTGATGGGAAGTAATATATTCTAGTAGAATGTAAATGTCAAGGTCACGTCTGCTTATTTGCTTGGTGAAATGTGACACGAAGTAGACATAAAATAATCATTTACATGTCGCTCATTTGCGTAATTGTCTGCAAAGATAGTGCAACCAAGCCATAAACATTTTAGTGGTCTTTATCCTTTCCCAAACAACAAAGTTTTAGGGAAGTTGCTTCAGTCGAGTAATTTAACAAAATATCTCTCATATGCGTACAAGGGTCATATCATTTCACATCAGACGATTGGTTAATATGTTTTTGATAATAAAAACCAAAAATCTAGACACACTTAATGTGTTTATGCCCAAAATTCAGGTACTTTTTTGCTTTGAGTGGTGGCCGCCATATTGGAATTTTGTAAGTTGGGGTGGGATAAAGGAAAATCAAATTTCTAGTAAACCTCTGGACGAATTTCTGTCATATTGCACATATATATAGATGTCTAATATAATGTACTATCAGACAGAAGTGTTTGTCACCCCAATTTCTAAAGTTGCCTTTAGGGGTTTTCTACCTTAAACTTAGCATTAAGTTCGGTGCAAGAATATTTTAAATACGCAGAATTATTTGGTTGTGATGATTTTTGCTATTCAAAACAGGAGACTCTGCGAATATTTTGTGTAAGTTTTGTCATAAAAACGGGGACTTCGAGATCGACCCTGCCCTAACCTCCGGATAAAATTAAAAGTAGTTTCGACAGATCACGTGATCATGTAGCATAATAAAGCATGTCACGTGATGAAGCTAGGTTTATCATACCCCCTGTTCACGGTGGGGATTGTGCATCATGGGATGGATAACGAATACGGACAAAATAATCTCGATTCTGGTAAGATATTTTTCAATAACTTCCTTATTTGTGCGTCAAATTTCAAAAGGTTTGTTGCATGCACCCCGCCTTACCGAGCTTTTTCATCAGATGTATGACATATTAGATAACTCTTTCCGAAATATTGTCCCAACCGACCAGAAAGCGAATGATAACGACTACGGCCAAATTAACCACGCTTCAGGTAAGAATTTGCGCAATAACTTTCTTATTTTTGTGTCAATTTTCATGCGGTTCTTGCATGCACTCCTCCTTACTGAGCCCTTTTCTCAGATATACTACTTATCTGGAAACTAATTGTATTTTCTCAAAAACCGATCCCAACCGACTAAAAAAAGGACCTGAATTTTTGTCGTTTTTTTCTGGTTGGTTGGGATCAATTTTTGGACAAAGCACAGAGATTCTACAATTAAGTCATGTATCTGAGGAAAGAGCTCAGTAATGCGGGGTACATGCAACAGACCGCTTGAAAATTGGCGCAGAAATAAGTAATTTTATTGCACAATTTCTTACCTGAAGCGAGGCAAATTTGTTCGTATTCGTTATCCATCCCATCATGCACAATCTCCACCGTGCTGTTATTAGGCAGAATATATAGCTAGTGGCAGGATAAAATACAAAACGATCTGGAACCATTCTCACGGACGCTCATCAGAATGGTCGAAATGGCATTATTTAGGCTACCCCTTCTAATGGAGAAAATAGATTTACGTCCAATCACCGGAAATACGGCTTTGTATTGGATGGGGCTCACATGTTTATGTAGTGAATAAAGGGTTCTTTTCAACGAAACCCTCGTAACTGCAGCTTAATGCAAGCTGCAGTTACGAAGTTTTCGATAAAAATCAATGATATATTGAAATGAAATATCGGTAAGCATGGCTAGTAAATGTCACTTGGAAATGGGTAATTTACCGCGGTAATTTCCTGACCGAGTTTTCACTGTGTTGTAAGTTGTACGTTAGGTTTGTGTAGTCATTCAAAGATGGCGACAACAATACAGCATGAGAGGTAGGTGTCTTAGTTTTTCATCGATAAATTTCTTAAACGGTCGTATCTTGCCTTGATACTGATATCATTATACAGGGGAAATGTATACCTATCAACGGTTCTATATATCAAAGTACCAGTGTTGTCCTATCGTACACAGTCGTTGTGCAAAGACAGCCCAACACGGAAAACTTTTTTCGAAGCCAGAAAGTTGCCCTTTTAAGGATGATTACATGGTAAACAGCGAACTAGGGAACAAACTATTGCTCTTACTTGGATGGTTTTAACATGCTCTTTTCTATGGTTACTGTTATTTTACACAAAAATGTCTAGAATGACCACAAACACCGTGTTTATTAAATGGCCAGACAACGGTGTAGTCAGAGTGAAAATATGCAGACACAACGGTGCAGTTTCTGTGTTTTATGTACGGTGTGGTTATATTTTCATAACAAATTGTGAACGGTGTAGACATAATGCAATTGTGAACGGTGTAGACTTGAAGTAATACAGAACTTATCATTTCTGGAATGATAATATTTTTATGTTTAATAATAACGTTTTCACGGCTGAGAATCATGTTTTACAATTACTACCGAAATTCTTCAACAATTATGTTAATAATTTTTTATGTGACTGACTTGTAAATGCTTTGCAGCAAAGAAGGTGACAATATGTCTACAAAATATACTTTAATCAAAATATATCAGAATCTAGTTTCCTTGCTATTTGTCAAAGCAATTCCGTAAGGGTCAAATAGTAGAAATTACCAAGAATCTGCTGGCGTCTGTTTTATTTTTTTTCTTTATTTTCAGTTCCATGCTGTTCACCTATTACTACTGTCATTTCGAAGGGAGTTTCGAAAAGGTTGTGAAGCATTCGGAACAGGACCATTCCAGTCAGATATTAAAAGTGCGCAGGGGGGGGGGGGGGGAGATCAATGATCAGACAGGTCAAAAAGATTTGAAAACTCTGAACTTTAGTATTATTCCTGATATTATCAAGAAGTCAGACTAGGACATCATCCCCATTTGCGAGCATAGAATACACAAGATAGACCTCATCAACGTAGAAAAAAGGATTTTGGAGTTAACAAGATTCTTTCTATCGATGATATCCCCGGTTTTGAATGCATGAGTCCTGAACATAAAAAAATGACGAAGTTCAACACCCCATAAAGTCGTTCAAAAAGCCCCGACCTTAATTCCTGATATTTCCATTGGACGTGCTTAAACAGATGAAAAGGATAGGGTCTCTTCTCTTTCCCCACGAGAACATGAAAACAATGGCTGAAATGAACAGTTTGTTCCCAGATGTGATTAAGTCATTGAGAAGCGTTGATCAACTTGGTATTTGTTTATTTTGGTCAATGAAGGTCGGCTCTCGATGGAAAACATTGCATTTCATTTATTTATGGATGTGTGTAAGTTACACTGTCTTGGGAGTACTTTAATGCGTTTTACTCCAAAAGTCAAACGATTTTGGCGAATAGAATATTGTCTTTTTCATTGCAAATGTTTACATTTTATGAGTGAGCCCAAAAAATCTTGGTCAGAAAATTGTCAGTCCTGAAGAAGAAGTTCATTACGTATGAAAATTCCAAAATGAATTTTGCAGTTCCAGAATTCTATTTTCAAGACTTATTTACTTAAGTCGAACAAGACGAAAAAAAGGCCCAAATGTTTATGAAACAAATTTATAATTTATGTTTTGTTATTTACAATTTATGTTTTGTTGATTGAATCCTTTATTTTGGGTAAAATCAGACTTTTCAATGAGGGGTCAATTTGAGAACAAGATACATTTCGATCAATAATTATCATACTCCATGAGTTGAAATCATTTCATCAATTACAATAATTGATTGTAATAACCAATTAAAACAGTTACAAAGAAAAATTCAAAGCCAGAGCCGAAATTTCGAATCTACAAATCAAATGAACGGACGAACAAGAAATTTGCCGTTGCACTTAACATGGCTTCAAAATGACGGTTATCGTATGTCTTATTTGATATTTTGTGATGGTATTCCTTTTGATTATCATTTCCGTCAGATGTTTATTCAATCACAAATAACAAAAATGTCTCCCGAAAATTAAATCAAACATACATTGAACTGTTTAAGGCTTAGGAGAATGAAGAAAAGAGAAAACATATTTTCTTAACTTTTGTTTTCATTTACTTTGAGGATGGCAGCATTTTCATCTGAGTTTTCTAAGACCAAAGTATTTGAGGGAGATAAAACAGATGATCTGCTATCTGTTAGAGCTAGTTCGCCCTATACAACATACCAAGTCTACACCGTTCACAATTTGTTGTGAAAATAATAACTACACCGTACAGATAACACAGAAACTGCACCGTTGTGTCTGCATATTTTCACTGTGACTACACCGTTGTTTGGCCATTTAGTAAACACAGCGTTTGTGGTCATTCTAGACATTTGTGTGTAAAATATCGGTAACCATAGAAAAGAGCATGTTAAAAACATCCAAGTTAGAGCAATAGTTTGTTCCCTAGTTCGCTGTTTACTATGGAATCATCCTTAAAAGGGCAACTTTCTCGCTTCGAAAAAAGTTTTCCGTGTTGGGCTGTCTTTGCACAACGACTGAGTACGATAGGACAACACTGGTACTTGGCTATATAGCACCGTGAATAGGTATACATTTCTCCTGTACAATGATATCAGTATCAAGACAAGATACGGTCATTTAAGGAAATTATCGACGAAAAACTAAGACACCTACCTCTAACGATTTTCCACCGACGCCATCTTTGATTGACCACTCAAAACTTCCGTACAAACTACACAAATCTAACGTACAACTTACAACACAGTGGTTTTATTAATTACTGACTCTGAATTATAACAGAAAATTCGCATGAAAATAATAAGCTCGAACTATTAATTTGACGAATCCTTACCACTTACCAAGTGACTCCTCTCATATTTGTTCAGTATATAAAACAATATGCACAAGGGGGAGAAATGTAAGATAGGGTTACTGGCTTACTGTGACGACGGGGTACCAGTTTAGAGAAATCTGTGCTCTTCTGCAAGTATATGCAATTAAACGAAAATTAAAAGGAAATATGTCGTTTTCACTAGGAATGAACATATTTACGTTACCTTTTTCGATTTAATGTCGAAGTATTGAACATAATTCGGAGATGTCGTTGCTCGGGTAAGGGTGAATTTGACCGAGTTTATTTCGCGTTTTGTCTTTATTCGAAAAAGTGGGGTTCTTACATACTTTTAATTTTTGACAATACAATTGAAGAATGTCTTTTATCCCATTATAGACAAAACATGGTTGTTAGACAAAATTCAGTAGTAGCAGCAGCAATGTAGAAGAAGAAGAAGAAGAAGAAGAAGAAGAAGAAGAAGAAGAAGAAGAAGAAGAAGAAGAAGAAGAAGAAGAAGAAGAAGAAGAAGAAGAAGAAGAAGAAGAAGAAGAAGAAGAAGAAAAGAAGAAGAAGAAGAAGAAGAAGAAGAAGAAGAAGAAGAAGAAGAAGAAGAAGAAGAAGAAGAAGAGGAAGAAGAAGAAGAAGAATAAGAAGAAGAAGAAGAAGAAGAAGAAGAAGAAGAAGAAGAAGAAGAAGAGGAAGAGGAAGAAGAAGAAGAAGAAGAAGAAGAAGAAGAAGAAGAAGAAGAAGAAGAAGAAGAAGAAGAAGAAGAAGAAGAAGACACCCATTTTCTACTTTTGGAGCGGATTTGTCGTGTGCAACTCCTTCGAAATTGGAACCATCTAAAATTATGCTGTTTGTGTATGGGTTAAACCTTTCCAAAACAGGAACTTATTTTGACATCCTTAAAAGAGAAAAAAATAGAAAATTGAGACTAAAGATGAAAATGCTGATCATCAGCATTTTTTCCATTTGACTCAATATTTTACGAGTTTAATTACACACATTTTCTTTCTTTATCAACACCCATTTGTCGTCTGCAGCAGCTTTTCAAATGGAACAAACCCAAGTTTTTGTTATGTGGGAAAGGGTAAACCAATTACCACACATTGACTCTTCTTGAATCCCCACAAGAACATGGTATTGGAAAACATCGCGGGAAATGAAGAAATTGCTTGTCACAAGCTATTCCTCCATTTCCATAATGTTTTCAATACAAAAAGACCAAAAAGTATAACATTGCACTTTAAATTGTCGTCTGCGTTATCTTTGAATTTGGACAACTCTGAAATTTTGTTGTTTGGGAAAGGATTAAGCGATAACATGAGTAGAATTACTCTCGTTGAGGCTAGAATGGTTTGACATTTATTGTACAAGTAAAAATTTGCTGTAATGTACAGCAAAGAGAATAGTGTCGCGCTTAAAAATGATTTGGCAATATTTGATTTTTCTCTGTGTTTTTTTTTTTTTTTTTTTTTTTTTTTTTCAACATTTACTTTTTGCTGAATGTATATTTTTCCAACCAAATCTTAATTCTGATCGAAATTCCATCAATGACTCTAAAAGTGGCATATCCCCAAGCGAAACACATACTTTATTACACTTTAATCCAATGAGCGGTTTATAGCAACCAGAGTACTGCATGATTTTTTTTTTTTTTTTTTTTTCAGAAAATTTGAATGGCTTCATACAAGAAAGATTCTCGTATAGCCTATTTTAGTTGAAATTTTGAAGAATAAATTGTTTGGGAGAAGAGGTTTACACACGGACGCACGCCCGTAACGGGACCATGCAATTAATCCCGCCAAAGGGGTTGAAATAGTAGGGTTCAAAAGAAAAAGAAATAAAGATCTACTTGTTACTTGTTTAATCGTTAGCCTTTTGAAATATTATTGTGTTTTAATTCAAATCCCAAAATCGGGACATTTTAACCACTCTAGCTCAGACGTTCCTATAATTATTTAGTAGAGAATAGCCGGTGTGTCTAAGATCAGATTGCATGTTAGTGCAGGCTGATCTTAGTCTATGCAATCTGAAAAGGCTTAGTGACCAGGAGTAAAAGGATACGTTTATCATTAAAGACATATGGTTGAACGGACGCACAGCGAACACAACGCCAGTAAAACATGTAGCCCAAAATAGATTGGTATTGTTTCGGGTGTACGTAGCCCTGTATATCAGAGATCCGACTGACTGTACTGAAATAACATAACCATGTATAACACAATTTAAGACATATTTTAACCCTTTTTCCCAAAACACGAAATGATTACACTGTTCTGATTTCAAAGCTGCTACTAACCTGCTTAAAAACTTTCCACTAGGAACATCAAAACCAGATCTTGTTTTGGAAAGGGTTAATAATGTTAGTGTGTGAAAAAGCCTAACTGTCTACTATTTTTTGGAAAAAAGTACGAGAAAAACCATGTTTTGTTAGGGGAATGGTTAATTATTTTAGTGTTAGAATCCCCTAAAAAGTCTACTATTTTGAAAAAAATGTGTGAAAATATAAATGTTCTACTAGTAATACACAGAGTTGTTCAGTTAAAACGATACTTGAAATTATGTAAGTTGGTCAGCCGAAATTGTATGTTCAATACTAAAGTACTTGTGGTACTTTGATCATTGAAGTATACATCACGATTAGCGATTCTTATCGTATGCATTCTGGTTGTTTAACAGATAGGAATTAGTCATTCCCCTGGTATGCATTACTCTGGTCTTCAAATGGATAGCATTTATGCATTCCCCTATGGCGAAACCGGAAGTAGGGACTTTCCATTGTTTTGCAAAAATTAAAACAATTAAAATTTTGTTTACTTGATTTTTTGTGTGTTCTGGGATTGGATAAACATCAACGTATACTTTGTAGTACTGCTTGAAAAAAATATCTAGTAAACAGTATATAAGTAGGACATATCCACGATATTCAAGTACAAACAATTATCCCTCATGATGTAATTTCTAGAATTAGAAGAAGTGTGCAACAGATGTGTCGCGCAGAGCGCGACACAATAAAAAGTAGCTTCCAGAGAATTATTAACCCTTTCACAACCGACAAAAATTTAGACTGATCCAAATTGGAAACTTCTGCAGAGCGCAACATAAATATTAATTGTGTACAGTATACACGGTGGGGATTGTGCATGATGGGATGGATAACGAAAATGGAGTATACGGACAAATTTGTCCTCGCTTCAGGTAAGAAATTGTGCAATAATTTTCTTATTTCTGCTCCAATTTTCAAGCGGTTTGTTGCATGTACCCCGCATTAGTGAGCTCTTTCCTCGGATATATGACTTGTTTGTAGAATCTTTGTACTTTGTCCAAAAATTGATCCCAACCGACCAGAAAAACGACAAAAAATTCAGGCCCTTTTTCTAGTCGGTTGGGATCGGTTTTTGAGAAAAGCACAGGGAAGTTCTAGATAACTAATACATCCGAGAAAAGGGCTCAGTAAGACGGAGTACATGCAACAAACCGCATGAAAATTGACGCAGAAATAAGAAAGTTATTGCACAAATTCTTACCTGAAGCGTGGTTAATTTGGCCGTAGTCGTTACCATTTCGCTTTCTGGTCAGTTGGGGCAATATTTCGGAAAAAGTATCATGAGTTATCTAATATGCTATACATCCGATGAAAGAGCTCGATAAGGCGGGGTACATGCAGCAAACCGCTTGAAAATTGATACAGAAATAACAGAGTTATTGCAAAATGTCTTACCTGAAGCGAGGCGAGTTGGCATCAAATTTTGTGTAAAAAATAGACTGAGTTTACCGTTATGTTTTGATAAACCGTCGGTGTTGTTATAACATCTCGTAACTGCGGTTTGATTCAAGCCGTAGTTACGAGATTTTATAACAACCCCAACGAAATACTATTTATTTGTCCGAAATTACGTCACGGTTTACCTGATAAAATCGTTCCCTATTGTCGGTAGTCGTTATCCATCCCATCATGCACAATCCCCACCGTGGTATAGCGTTCTAGCATTGAACGAAATGAGACAAAATGAGACATAGGAGAAAGTACTTGTTACCAATATTCTTTTCTGTTGTCTCAATGTTTTCCAATACATTTTTTATCAAAAACAGGTCTGGTTGCGGAAAGGGTTAATTATGCGTATATATTTTCCAGATCTTTAGTAATTTCTGCAATTATCTTTTTAGATGCCTACACAATTTGTATGCGTGTGTGGTGTGCAAGCAGGTTTTATATAGAGAAAAGACCCACCTACGAATGAGACAATTCTATCTAAATAACTAAAACCCATTACCAAACGACTAGATTTTAGGATGGTCCAAATTCAAACATGTCTGTTGTCTTTTGGGGCAGAAAACATTGTGAAAAATGAAAGAAAAAAATGCTTGTGACAAAACATTGTGGGAAATGAAGAAATTGCTTGTCACAAGCAATTTCTTCATTTTCCACAATGTTTCCCAACCATTTTATTTGAGGAGCGATAAAAAGCGTCACTGTGTGTGAAAGGGCTTAAAGTGACATTTCACATTCATTTCATTTTTTAAAAGTATGTCTTGATGCAAAGATTGTTTATTCTAATGCATAGAAATGCTACCAGTTTTTTGAAGTTGTTATTTATAAGCAAAAAATACGCCTCTAAAGTTGAGACAGAAATGACAAATTCTATATAAATCTGAACTGTTGTCCACAAAAACTTGTTAAATTTTAGCACAAAAATATATATTTCTCGTAAACTTTTGAATATTTTGGCTTGAAATTTTCAGAATTTTCACAAGAAAACATGCTCTTTCAGATAGAATAAAAGTAAAAGGGGGTGTTCCATTTGTGCCCACGCACCGTTTTTCTTGTAACTTTACACAAAGAATACCTCTGACCTTTGAACTACAAAAATATATTTGTTTTGCTCAAAGCGTGCATATAGGCCTATACGCGGCACCTTAAAATGTTCCCGATTTTCATTGGTACCCGTCTTACAATAACTCAATTTTGGCTATCTAGCTTTGGTATTCATCCTCATTTTTTAATCAAAATAGCAAGAAGGGACCTCGTAGAAACTTTTGATACCAATACTGTTGGTACCAACATGCGCAAATTATTTTTCAGAAATTTATTTTGTCAGAAATTGTCAAAAAAATACCCCGGAAAATTTCGAAACCTAAATTTCAATCAAAATTTTTGGTATGTTCCCGTCTTTGTCAACATATGAAATTGATAAGAAAGTTGGCCATATATGTCTCCAGTTCGTATGCAAAATTTAGTGAAAATTTGAAACCGGTAAAGTTGTCAAATAATGAAAATTGTAATCAATGGCACCATAACATGTTCCCAGTTTTCAATGGTACCCCTTTGGCAAAGGCCTAATGTTGCCTACCTAGTTTTGATATAAGCCCCAAGTTTTAAATCAAAATGGCAAGTAGAGATATTGAAGAAAATTTTGAGACCAAAATTGTTGATACCAACATGCTCAAGTAATTTCTCAGAAATATATTTAGTCAGATATTATCAGAAAAAAATCGAGAAATTTTCAAAACCTAAAGTTGAATCTATCATTTTTTTGTATATTCCCGTCTTTGTCAACATATGAAAATGATATGAAAGTTGACCATACATGTCTCCAGTTCGTATGCAAAATTTGGTAAAAATTTGAAACCGGTAAAATTGTCAAATTATGAAAACTAGTAACAACGTCACCTTAAAATGTTCCCAGTTTTCAATGGTATCTCTCCAGCAAAAGCCCAATGTTGCCCACCTATTTTTGATATAAGTCCCTAATTTTAAATCAGAATAGCAAGAAGATTCCTTGTAGAACATTTCGATAACAATATTGTTGATACCAACATGCACATATAATTTCTCAGAAAGTTTTAGTTAGGAATTGTCTGAAAAATATCTAAAAATTTTCGAAACCTAAAATTCAATCAATGCTTTTTGTATGTTCCCGTCTTTGTCAACCTATAAAATTGATATGAAAGTTTGCCTTATATGTCCCTTATTCATTTGCAAAATTTATTGAAAACTTGAATTCGGTTAAGTTGTCAAATAATGAAAATTGTGTACAACGGCATCTTAAAATGTTCTTGGTTTTCAATGGTACCCATATAGCAAACGCTCAATTTTGCCTACCTCGTTTTGATATAAGTTCCCAATTTTAAATCAAAATAGAACGAAAAGTCATTGTATTGTTAACATGCTGGTGCCAATATTGTTGATACCAACATGCCCTAATGATTTCTCAAAAATTCATTTAGACAGACATTGTCAGAAAAATAGCCAAGATTATTTCGAAACCTAAAATTCAATCAATTAGAAATAAGCCCATTACCTTCATTTGACTTTGATACAGTCATTTTGTTAGCTATGGTCATCTCTTTGGAATTATTTATGAAACACATATTTCCAGTCGTGATTTCACTGCTTCACATGTCAAAATAAGTATTTTTTTTTATCATTTGGTTATCTTGAGTGAGCCAAAATTCAATTATATATGGGTTCTAGTAACAGGACAGAATAGTTCACTTCAAAGCATTTGGCATAGCTTACTCCAGTTATAATTTTGTGATACATTTTGATCAATACATTAAGTAATACTTAAACATATTAATGCCTTTTTTTAAATTTATATCTTATATCATATAATACATTCTAAATCGTTAAATAGGTTATTAACTTAAAGAACCCTTTGAGACTGTGCGTGTCCCTCTGGACAAATGAAATAGATGCATTTAGCCACTATCCTTTACTATTTGGGATACATGGCATGTGGACCATCTATAATAGAAATATCTAAAGGCTGATGACGTACAATTTCGCGTCCGTTTTTTTTATCGCGTGCACATAGCGGCAAAAAATATGCTGTAGGACATGCCATTTGATGCTATGCTCCGGTCGTGATGTGTAAGAGAAATTTTGTATGTGACCAAACCTTACACTGAATAGTTCATTTTCTATTTATCGTTAAGTCTCATGAAAACTGTTATAGCCCATGAAATAATTATTTGAATTCCCAGTGCTGCAAGTGATCGCTTGCTTTTTAAGCCTAGTAACCACAGTTTGATGATCTTTACGACGTCAATTTTTGACACTGTCGTTCTTTTCGATTACTTTTGACATACGACTGAAATCAATCACGATAGAGATATGCTACATTGTTGAACATACAAACGGGTAAAATAAATCAATAAATATCATATGGATAATCTGTAGGGGCAGTTAGTTTCTGTCAAGAAAAAAATCAAATCATGTTTATTTAGTCATTGGATTCTTAATCAAGTCTTTATATACATGTACATTTACTTACCCTTATTGTCGGTTTCAAATAGTGCTCATAGGAAACTGGTCCTCATTAAAAAGTGAAAAGACCTGGTGCCAGTGTTAAAATATTTTTGACTCTTGATAATGGGATGCATTAAAAAAATCTGCAAACTCTCAAAATCCCCAGGTTCTTCTGATGCCAGAAATATAGACGGTCCCCTATATGAAAAATACCAAAACCTACACTCATTGAAGGTAGTGTGGCATAACAAAATGGGGCATAGGCAAAAAGCTAATGCTTTTTTTTCAGATCTTCACAGATCTGAGATTGGCAAATAGTTAACAAATATGCCATCAAAGCTGTGGATAATTCAACATGGTAATAGAAATATTAGCAATTTTGCATTGAAGGGCACAATTAATGAACAATAAAAACTGTTTCTATGTTCTTATTATTATCTTTAGCAGAGTAGTAAAGAAATGTTGTATGTATATTAAAGTAGTCTATGTGCTGGTAAGCCACAAAGGAAAGTTAAAATAGGTGACATAATAGGTAAAATATGAAATATTATTGCATAACTTTTATTTTTCATCTCCACATTTCATAATGCATTCCACTATTTTAGGCTGTTTTCCCTCCATTATATTGTGGGTGGGTGGGGTTAGACAAAGTGCCAGTAATTCACAAAAAGCATAATTTTGTGTGCAAATGTTAAAATTCATGTTATACATAAGTTGTTGATGTCAAATCAAGACATATCAAAGCAAAATGGACTTTTTGCGTAATGCATATAGAAGGTATAAAGTAAAATCTTAGATTTTACATTCTTAGAAATTTGGACGGCTTACACTAAAATTCAAAATTGACACTGTTACATGTTTAATTTTTACCTAATATTTTACTATAAGCACAAGCATATGTGGAGGAAATTTTAATATAAATTTCATATGTTGACAAAAACTGAAACTGGGTGAAATTTAGAATCAAATTTGGTCAAAATGGTTAAAAGCTAAGAATTTTGTTGATGACGTCATACAAAAAGTAATAGCAAATTGTTTTCTGTAGAGTAATGTATACTATTTTGGTAAATATTTGAAGAGAAATTAATAAACATTATTTCCGGCGCAAATTTAGCTCGAATACAACAATCCTGAACGTATATGCCTTCTTTATATTAGGATACCCCCCATTTTTAAGCAAAAATCTTAAAATTCTTAGAAAAATATTTTCCGGAACAGATTTTTGGAAAATATTTCGGGATAAATGCCGTAATACAGAACACTAACATCATGCCAAATTTCATTAAAATCTGAGCGTGGGCACAACCCTATGGGAATTTCTGATAGGGTGGAACACCCCCTTTATGTAAAAATAATTGTGAAATGTCACTTTAAATGTGAGCATACAACACGGCGGACAATCATGTGACACAACGATTTTAAAGAAATATTCAATAGTTTGTTTTAAAATATGTGACCGGATTTATATTGCGTTTGAAGCAGAGAAGATGGGATAATGTCAGAAATAAGCTGTATATAAAAGCTCTCTAAAAATCTACGTTAGTCGACAATAATTTTTTTTTATCAGTTCACTCATTCTCCAAATAAACTGTACAATTACTGAAATTCTATGTCCCCCAATAATAATTAATTCATCGGAAGGTTTTTGTTTTCGTTTCTTTGCTTAAGATTATACAATAGACACCTGGTGCATATTTCAAGCATGATATAAGACCAGGAATGATTTTTTCTCCTTAAATTTCCCCTATCTTTAGCTTATTTTCCATGAATTTTGGTTGTCCCTGCACTGGTGCAATTCGAAATCAGCTTGATTTTAATGCATTAATATCTTTTTATACTTTCCCAAATATATTTTCCAGTGGTCTGATTATTGTTTTGTGAGTATGCACGACTATACTTTTTTGATAAAAGTTTTTCTGGTGTCCCGATTTCCAGCGTAAGATACATAACGCCCCTTTAACGGATAGTAAAACACAATGATATGTGTTCCTAAGGTCAAAACGGTTTTTAGTGGTAGGTTAGATGTCAATGTAAACGGAAACACACGCAAAAAGATCAAGATTATTCACAATTTAGAATAAAATAACATCAAAGTTCAAAAACAAGAATCCACCCATTTTTTTTTTCATAATATACGTTACGGCTTAAACCGACTTTTATTTAGAATATTTCACAATTTTTCATACATGTGATATACTAAATGATTCGAAACCTTCTGTAGAAAAAAAATTTCCAGCGTAATAAACCAGCGAACTTTATTTCTAAAGAATTTCTGTAAAAACAAATGTATGAATAAGATACGTTATGATAAGATACGTAACGCTCGATTAAGTCATGGCAATAAAAAACTGATGTGATCAAATTGGACTATCTACTTTGACTTGTTTTCGAACATAGTATACTTTGGACATATAATAGACATCCATCTTAATGAAATCACCTTTTTTATACAATAAATGAAAGAAACCAATACAAAACAGTCATTTTTATTCCAATGACCTACAAAGGAAGACAAGCAATGGAAAACTTCTGATAACATTCTTTGTAGAATCGTTGATCCAGTTGGCACACAAAATCGCATGTGTCTTTTAAAATACTTCATGAAGTCCTTGAATTATTTGAAACAATAAAACAAATGAAATCATAAGATACGTTACAAACCATTTTGATTGCATTGTTTCCAAAATAAGAGCTCCATTGGCTAGTTTTACTATAGTATTTTATCATTTTCTGTATATGTTTAAATGACAATTATTACAAAGAGGTTAGAAAGGGTATTTGGTGCAATTATGCTATAACAATGACACAATTAAGCATTTCCAATATATTGGTATCTTGTTTAATCCTTATTTCTCGGACTGTCTTCTATAATTCAAGCTTGAAACCAGTGCATTTTAACCAACTCATAAGCCTACAGATATTCCTTTCACTTTTCATTAAAATATATAAAATACGATAATGTATACATGTTCGAAAGATAGAGATTTTGTGTTTAAATAAGATACGTTACGGCATGGTTCCTTACCTTGTGAAAATCACCAAGACTAAATAAATTAGAATAAGATAACTTTTGTGTTAAAATTCAATTAATTGGTATTTAATCTTTATATTTTCAGCTGGAGTTTATTGTATTTCATACAAGGTCTATTCATTTCATTCAAAACAAACTTAAAAATAAAAAGAGAAACGATATTTCCTTTAAGTTCGAATTTTAAGGCCTTAAAAT
The DNA here is from genome assembly GCA_963680895.1 of Fragum sueziense. Taxonomy (NCBI): domain Eukaryota; kingdom Metazoa; phylum Mollusca; class Bivalvia; order Cardiida; family Cardiidae; genus Fragum; species Fragum sueziense. Next base: position 9,577,810 of record OY804593.1, on the reverse strand, counting down.
TTTTATAACAATCAATAGATAATAATTTTCTCGCAATACAATGCACTCTTGATCTGGCAGAAACCTAATATGAATCGTCTCCCAACGCCAAAAAACAAAACCAATGTGTAAACAGGAAAACCAAACACCATAACGTATCTTATCATGCATAGACGTCACTTTGTTTGGTTCCAAAATTTGAAAAATTCCGGCTTTGTTTGGGTACATTAAAATTGAATTCTCCAATTTCAACAAATATTTTGCAAGAATAAGTCAAAAACTAAGTTTTCAGAATGGTCCGTTTTTCAGATTTTTGTATTTCTAATTGTTCAGTTTTTTGGAGAATGAGTGACTTTGTTTTTTTATGAGAGCATTCACATTCGGCAAATCGCTGTCGATTTCTGCTTCAAATCTGTTTTAAATCAGTCAAATACTAACAGATAACAGAATTATGACAAACTGAAAATTAAGTGTCACGTGATTCCCCTGCGTGCAGTACTGGGTCGATTATTTCCGTACCTCCCTAACTACATGTAGAGTGGCGGCCAAAGAAGTATTTCTATGCCTATTATAAAGAATTTAAAACAAAAGCAGTTTTCTGTACGACTTGTTGAGCGCCCACATAGAATGAAATGTCTCCCGATAGGGCTACAATATTTGTACATTTATTGTAGTAAAATTAGCATCAAGAGACTTATTAACAATGTATGTATGTTTAACATTCGAAAGTTAAAGTGATTACTGCGAGCATTAATTTTGGTGTCTTCACTGTTAATACTCGTAATAATGTGTAAAAGGGAGTGCAAAACGACGTCAATGAATACCTACAACAAAGGGTTTTATAAACTATAATTAATATACATGTAATATCGGTATTTCTATTTTGAAAGGCCAGTGTCTCCTCTCTTCTGGGTGTTCAGTAAAGCCTCTCTTACAACCGACCGTAGGTGCTCCTGCGTGCGGTCTGCGTGCTGCCTGCGTCTAAAACGTACGTTTAGCGTGCGATGCACGCACGTGCAACGTACGATTTTGGTGGTCGCAAACTCGACGCAGACTGCACGCAGCAAAGAATTGACCGGACAATATTTTGAGGTGCTCTTACAACCCGTCGTGCGTCATTATAAATCGTGCGATTTTGTAGAGTTTTAAAACCTACGATTTAAAAAGACGCACGACGGTATGTAAGAGAGGCTTTTAAAAGTCACATTTTAACCTGACGAGTCACTTACTCGTATGCAAATGAGACAAATTATTGATCGAAATGCATTATAAATTACGTGAAATGCATTCTTACATGCGGTATCGCTTTACATTTAACATTTCCAAAACAAGACCGGGGCCTGTTTCATCAAACCATTTAAGACGTATTTTTGACTTAGAAAACGTCCCAAATAGATTTAAGTCGTAAGTCGCGTTTCATCACAGTCTCAAGACTTAAAAAGTTCCTACTTTTTTACTTAAATTTAAGGCCATTTTTTCGACGACTCAAATCCGACTTTTTAACTTAAATCTTGTCTTAAATGGTCTACATTTGATAACTAGCAACAGCTTTACAATTTCTTTTGGAATCGGAGGCTGATGGTAAAAGACTGAAACGACCTGGAAATATACAAGGCATGTGAATATCCAGCTACAAATGAAATAAATCATTTGATTAAAACATCTATTATACCGCTTCGAACCCACCAACTCTTTAACGTTATGTCAAATTAGACCTCCGTATCACGTTCAAGATGAAGACACCTTCAACAACATAGAGAGAAAAGAAGAAAATGCTACATTTTCTCATTTATTTAAAAAATGCTTTGTACTATGATTATGTACAAACTCCATCAGCGTCCATTTTGTCAGAGACTGGGTTCACTTTGTCTGAGAATGAACAAGGGCACACATTGATAAGCGATATATACAAAACGAATACCATTAGTAAATATGAGTTTTTTTTTGTCTTTTAGATGAATAAGAAATATTACTTCTGTTAAGTCGTAATTCAACGTCTGATGATGGACATTCAATCATGGATAGAAAACAGGACAAAAAGAGGAAATAAATGATCCTTGATACTTTTTTATATAAGTCTTTGACACTTGATGATGCTCCAATTCAAGTATAGGCCCTTTCTGCTAAAAGTTAGGAATCCAGACAGGTCAATTAAAATGCTAGCTGGATCAGTATAATATGAAACAGACAGGACAGAAATACATGTATTTGACATAAACAGAAGTTGCTTTCACCCAAAATTTCCATGGTATGTAAATGTATTAATTTTGTATAACTCAGTTTTGTAAAACCAAAAGAAATAAATAATTCTGTACTATTATTTATTAACATTTTGTCGCCTGCTTTAGCTTTCAAATTGACCCAATTTAAAATTCTCTTGAACACGGTGGAGATTGTGCATCATGGGATGGATAACGAATACGGACAAAATAATCTCGATTCTGGTAAGATAGTTTGCAATAACTTCCTTACTTGTGCGTCAATCTTCAAAAGGTGTGTTGCATGTACCCCGCCTTACCGAGCTCTTTCATCGAATGTATGACATAAAAGATAACGCATGGTACTTTTTCCGAAATATTGTCCCAATCGACCAGAAAGCGAAATAGTAACGACTACGGCCAAATTAACTACGCTTCAGGTAAGAATTTGTGCAATAACCTGCTTATTTCTGCGTCAATTTTCATGCGGTTTGTTGCATGCACTCCGTCTTACTGAGCCCTTTTCTCAAAAATATTTTTGAGTTGGATACCCCTTGTACTTTTCTCAAAAGCCGATCCCAACCGACTAGAAAAAGGGCCTGATTTTTTTGCCGTTTTTCTGGTCGGTTGGGATCAATTCTTGGACAAAGTACAAAGATTCTACAAACAAGTGATATGTCTGAGGAAAGAGCTCAGTAATGCGGGGTACATGCAAATAACCGCTTGAAAATTGACGCAGAAATAAGAAAATCATTGCACAATTTCTTACCTAAAGCGAGGCAAATTCGTCCGTATTTGTTATCCATCCCGTCATGCACAATCTCCACCGTGTTGAATCGTATACAGGTTCTATCATTGGCACTTACATTATCCTACGGAACGTTTGAGACTTGGGATGACTTTTGTCTGAGGACGGACAATGACAACGTATTCAACATCATCAATCTAGCCATTAACAAATACTGATTATATTGTCTATTTTATGATTTTAGTCCCTATAGAGTCCACTTTCAGCATAATAAAATGCCGTACATGTATACCGAATTAATATTTTTTTTGAGAGATGTTAAAACGTCAAAAGCGACTACAACAAAAAAGTTGTTTGCTTTCTCAAATTTCATTTACAAGAAAAATTGCATTATTATATTGAACAAAAACATAATCTGTCATAAAAAGTAAAAATCATTTTCCAATCATGTTTTGTCCGGGAGTAGGTCTTACATATCTTTCCATTCTGGCTTCCCTAGTGTATGGACTTTTTTGCAGAATTATTTTGTTTTGTGGAGTAGAATTAATTTCTACATTATTGCACGACGCTTCCTTAAATATTTCTTTCCACAAATAGACAATTTCCCCTTGCCCAACAGTGCTCAAATCCCAAGTGTTGAATTTTCGTTTTTCTTTGACGTTTGGAAAGTTTCTATACATTACAATGACAAAATTTAGCTAAAATTAGGACTGCACGTGATTTTCTGGGGCCTTTTGATCGAGCATAACTAAAGTAGGACATATTTTGATGAAACGCAAAGGGGGTGTCTCTCGAATAGGAAAAATAACATGGGAGTCTGCCCACGCTCGGAATTTAATGAAATTTGGCGTGAAGTTAGTACACTAGATGACGGTTCATATTCATGAAATGTTTCAAATCGCACATTCCAGAAAACAATTTTCTCGGAATTTTAAGTTTTCACCATGAAAAAAGAGGGTACCCTGATTAAAACAGCGTGCAAGCGTTCTTGTTGTTAGTTTCATCGCGTAATTTATTCTAAAAATAATGCCCGGTAGTCCGTGATCCTGTATGAAACAAATATATATATACTGACTGCCATTAGAAACGCCTCAGTGAAATTTGTCATTATTTTCCCTAAGCCTATTACAATATTAGTGAAATATATGCTGTATATACTATTTTTGACCAACAGTTACGTCAAATGAACAAATACGCGTTTCTATTCATCATGATGCTCATTTCCGGTGACTGGTCACGTTTTCTACGTGCGCTTCGTGTTTATTTGTCATGTGATGAAATTGGTCTTATTTTACACAGTAACATGTGTTAGTGGATAGACAATCAGGAATTCAAATATTTTCTTATCAAACATCCGTATTAAAGGATGCAAAGGCTAAATTCTGTAAAGGGAGCTCACGGTATGGCCATTTTCGAATGCGAGAAATACGCAAACAAGTCGCCAGACAGTTTAACACATTGTGTGTCTCAATTCGGAGTCTTGATCGACGCGTTTGAGTTTCGCGAACGTTTATCGATCGGTCACGCTCAACTGGATCTCGTGTAACGCCTTTAAAACGAGAAAATTCCTAACGTCAACGTCATGTACGTTTCAGGTTTGTGACGTTTGGATCGACGTTGTGTTGAGTAGTCGATTACTGTGGTGGTCAAATAAGTGTTTCATTGCATTTTACGTTGTTACAAGTAACGTTTGAAACAGTTTCATTGTTCGGAAAATAGAGCTCGTATATGAGCCATTTTTGAATACGAGAAACTAAAAAACAAGCCGTCGGACGTTTTGACGTCTTGCATTGCACTTTTAGGCTTCTTAGATGACGAGTTAGAGTGACAGAAACATTTGCCAATCGGGAAAAGTCAGATAGACCTCGGATAACGCCTGTTATATGAGAAGATTTCTCACGTCAACGTCATATGCGTTTCATGTTTATGACGTTGGGCTCGACGTCGCATGTAGTATTCACTAATATTGAACCTCAAATTACACGTTTTACGACACCTGTTATTGTCGAAAGTAAAGTTTTAACCACGTGCAACTGGTTTTTAAATGGAAATTCTGATACCACTCTGTTTAAATGTGCTATATTTCTAAACTGTAACAATTTGGTAATATCTTTACAATCATTTTTCAACACCAGATAATCAAATTTACAGATGGAAATCAGTTTTTGTAATTTAAAATCAAATAAACTGAAAAATCTGATATTTAATAGGACTGAGGCGTTTCTTATGGCCGTCAGTATATAATTATGTACAAAAAATTGTTTTATATCAACTGATGTAAGGGGGTAACCCAAAAATTCATTTTTTTAAATATTTTAAGCAAATTCTGTTTAAAAATTTTCTTTGTTCCAGTTTTTGTCAAGATTTGAAAATTATGTAAAAGTTGCGCACAAATATACTGATGATTATCGTGAAATATCGAGAAAAAATAAACCCGGTAAAATGTTGCTTTTGGAATTTCCCCCTGAATAGTGCACATTTCCAAGAATGGACAAAATTAAGATTTTTTAAAAATGACTTTTTTCAAATGTTTTGTTTACTTTTTTGGTTACTTTAGTTTACCTGAGGACAAATCAAGATGCAAGGCATTTTTCAGTTATTTCCTGTCATCTGTCCGTGTGTCTGTCTGTCTGTCGGCATTTTCTCAAGAAATCTTTTTTCTCCCAATCTTATATGTAAATCTTTTTGAAACTTGATAAAAAGTATCCTTGGGTTTAAGGAGTACAACTCTGTGTATTAGAATTTCTTTTTGTTATAAACTTTTGTTGCTGTGGCAGCATAAAAGGGGAAACATTTCATATAATAAAAATAAGCTCTTTTTGTAAAGCTTTACACAGCCATGAGGTTTTAAATTTTGTATGTAAGTTTGCTAAGGGGTAGACTTCAAAGTTGGTTACAATATTTTTGTCCAGGGTCACATTAGATCTTGTCCCAGGTGTACCTACTTTACAAAAAAGAGAGGAAATTTTCTATAAAAATCATTTTAAATTATTCAAGTCAGCCGTGATTCATGAAAGCTAACAGCAAGAGTTATTTATAGATCGTTTGAAACATGAGAAAGCAAAGCAGAAAAAGCACCGATTTCTCTGATGGCATTTGACAATCGTGCAAAAGTGAAAATATTGTTGTGATGCATCAGAAACAGATAATCCAGCTCCCATTTGACTATTAATTGCTTTTGATGGCTAAACAACATGTGAATCATATGACATCAATGAAATGTGTATAAATTGTGTATCAATACAGGTTAAGCTATGGTCAGAAAAATATTTTGAGGAAATAATTGCACCCTGTTTTATCCTAATAGGGCCACGTTTTGAAATAAACAAGCACATTTTCAACTGTGTAACTGAAAAGATATAATGCTGTAACAGTTTTTTTACTGAATCATAGGGGGCTTTCCATATCATGTTAGTTCATTAGGGGCGCTTAGAGCAAAAATATTTGGTTATGTATTGGTTACCCGGAAGGGCACCTTTTGATGCTTTACCGTACCGGTTCTAAGCGTCTTTTGAATTTCATAACATTTGGCTTGACATTTATTGCATGTCATAGTCTCACTAAAAATGGTGCATAGACAATGTGACCAAATAGTAAAGAAAACTTGCAACGTGTATATGTATGCCTATCTTGGCTTCCATACATGCAATTGTGTAAATAAAAGTAATATCTATATTAATTCTATGTTTTTTTCAATGAGTTTTTTGGGCATGAATATTGCTGTAGGTTTGTACTGTATGCTACAGTTGATTTTACTGAATATAAAAATGTTTTTAGGAGCACAATCAAATTTTTACTGAATACAAGTTTTGGACCAAAACATCACCTTCATCAATAATATGTATTATATGACATTGTTACCGGTTTTGGATTTCTATATAATTTAGCTCACAGTAAGAGGAAATATGTAGCATGTTTTTGTGATGATATGGAATCTTGACAAAGACTCCAACATACTTAACTTTGGAATTCAATTTTACTCTTTTCCAAAATTTTGCTGAAAAATATGCATTTTTTCATGATTAATTCAATAAAAAACATTCATAATAATTTCCTCAAATACCTTTTCTGGTATGAATGTAATGCCTTATGTGTCTCGGATCAAATTCAATTGACAGATCTTGAAAATACACAAACTAAAGTTTTGGGACACATGAAAAAGGGGCCATGTTTCATGTCATATTGGGAATAAGTCAAGGTGGCTTTTTGGAATCCAGTTTGGATTATCTAAGAAACTAAATGCATTTTCATAGCTTGTATATGGTCCTTTATTACCATGCAGATTTAAAAGAAAATTCATGCGTGGGCAGATTTGAGACACCCCCTTTAAGTCGTAGGAACTGCTTAGGACGTTTTGATGAAACTGACTTACGGACGTCCTACAAAAGGTCTCAGGACACTTTTTAAGTCATGTCCTAGGACGTTTTTGATGAAACCGGCCCCGGGTTTGACGTCTCTTGTATAAACAGTTTTGGAAAATATAGAGAAAAAGGAAGATTTTGCTGATAATCAGCATTTTTCCTTACGACAATAACCTGTTACCAGAAAAATGAAAAGTGTCTGTGATTTTAACTATTCTAATTTCTAAAAGAAAGAGAAACGTTTTGAAAACATTGAGAGAAAATGATATCATGCTGACCAGTCTTCTCTTTCTCTTTCATAATACATGCATTTTGTTTGGGAAAAAACTGTCGTATCAGACATCTGTGAATTTGAAACAGATTAAAAATTAGTCCCCTTGGAAAGGGCCAATAGGGAACGATTTTGTCCAGTTAATCGTGACGTAATTTCGGACACACAATAGTATTAATACGTGTTTTTATGAAATCTCGTATTGACGGCGAGATTTGACCCGGCAGAGCAGACCAAGCGGAAAGGTCAACAGACTTATCGTCCAGGGGTGATAGGTATGCCTGAACCCCTCGTGATTTACCGAACACTTCGCATGCTTCGCTATTTACAGCTAACAATCGTATTATTCAACAACTTAACAGTATTTGCACGAGCATACATTTGTCGCGACGTCTTAAAATGGTAATTGGTGAACTGAATATGCAAAAATACCGATCCTGGTCAGCCTGTGCAATCTGTACGGTATGACTAGGATGTGAACTGTATTTAAATATTTTCATTTTTTGTTTTTGGAGATTGCATGTACGTCTATTTTAATGGTTAGCTTTACTGAAAATTTCTATCCAAATGAACCACGGTAGCTTAACATTTTTGACTAGATTAGATAAAATCTTATTTTCACATGGCGGCACAATGTTGTATAACGGATACAGTGCACGCTTTTACGTAAATTTACGACGGACCATTCCCATCTAAACTGGACAATAAACTGTTCCACTTTTGTGTACAGTTAAGGTCACTCTGCCGGGTCAATTATTGTCCTCTATAAAGATCTGCGGCTTGATTCAAGCCCTAGTTGTGAGATTTTATAACAATACTGACCGTTATCAATACATAAGGGTAAACCCAGTCTATTTTTATCAAAAAATTCATTGCTATTAGAATATTGAGTCATGCAGTGAAACTGTTTTGTCATCGAAATATGCTATTTCCTTCTTACAATGTTTGTCACATAAAAAAGACAAAGCTACATTGTGTAATTTCCGGATGATTAAGGTTTTCCATCCACCAATCGTTTCGTGCAACTTTGCAACTTAGATCGTCACACGTGGTAACGAAAATTGACGAGGGAATCGCTCGTCAATTTCCGTTGTCATGGATGACGTCCGATGTTTTATGAAGAAAGTAAAAGCAATCTACAAACAAGTCAAATATCTGAGGAAAGAGTTCTGTAAGGCGGGGTACATGCAACAAACCGCTTGAAAACTGGCAAATTTCTTGGCGGGACTTATTTGGCCTTAAATGCGTTATCCATCCCATTTCAGGCCAATATGAAGCAATTTTGTGGTCGAGGGGGAATAATCCCCAGTGTCTGAATACTGGTGGCGGTGGGGCTAAATTGGGCTTAAAAAAAATCAGTGTAAAATAAGGAAAATTAAGATTTTTAGGCCAACTTTGGGGGGTGGGGTAGTCCTCTCTAGCCCCCCACTCCACGTGCATGCATTTGAGATTTGATTCGAGAGCGTTGAACAAACATTAATTTCGTAAATTTTCCCATAGATTTTGGGATAAGTCTATATTCGGACAAAGTATAATTTACCAAGCTGTATTTTTTCTGTTTTAAAATTTTTGTTTAACGGTATTAATTTTGTTTCATAAAGGGGCAAATAATAACGAGAAAGAAGATAACATACTTCATTTTCGGATGTCGTGTCTCATGATTTGTCAATTCAGTATGTCAGTGTAATAAACGTTTTGCCCCGAGGACAATAATGAGTTTTTGTGAGTTTATAATTAGGCTCGTGAATGTCGGTTGTCCGTAAAATCATATAAATCTGGGGAAATTCATTCTTGTTTAGAAATATAACTAAGTCATGAGCTGGAAAAAGGTTCTTTTAGGCATTTGAGCCCTACGTGGTTCCAGATCAGCCTGCGTATACACACAGTCTGATCAGGGACCATTATATTATCCAGCAATTTCGCCATGGTCCGGATCAACCACATAGGTGTAATTGGGATCCAGGCCAGACCGCACCTACGAACGGTTTGATCTTGAAACATGACTTTCTCTAGAGATATGACGCCAAGGCAGGACCGTCTCATTAGCTTAACCAACTACCGGCTAGGTTTAGGACTGCTGCGAAGGCCGCTGCTAAAACGCATGGACTTTGAACACACTATTATTGATTCAAACTGAACGAAAGATATTGTGTTGTTAGACCTAAATACATTTTTTTGTAAATATGTGTTCATGCGACGTCGGGATTTTTCGTGCGACGTCGTTCACATTTGTTGCGTATATGAAACTATTCGGCCAACGTCGTATACAATCGGCGGTGGATCGATGTCTTTCGAATTATTCCGACATCACATGCATCTCATTAGGGTGGACTATCTTGAACACAAATTTTCCAACCCCAAAAAACCAAGGGGGGGGGGGGGGGGGGGGGGAGGTAAAAATGTTGACCTTCAGCATTTTCTTATTTTAAGATGCTTAAAATACAAAACAAAACGATGAATACAACAACAAAAAACGAAAAACAACAGCAAAAACAGCAAAAACAGTAGCAGCAGCAGCAGTAGCAGCAGCAGCAGCAACAACAACAACAAGTCCAATGCAGTAATGTTGAGATATTCAACACATTTATACTTTTTAAATCGCTGCTTTGAAACAGAAACACTGTAACTGTAGCTTTAAACAGGTTTTAGTTACGAGTTTTTTTGTTAAAAAGCGGCGATATCTTTTAATGTTTCATCAAACAACGTTTTTGTCATGAATATGAGAGCTTCAAATTAGAAGCCAGAAAAACAACAACATTTGTGACGACCATATTAATTACCGTTTGATAATTCTATCAATGGAGCGGAAATGACGAAGGTCATCTTTAATATTAAAGTAAGAAAAACATCCCTGTGTAATATTAGAAAAACATTGTTGTTTTCTAGTTAGAAATACCATTGAAAAGGGAGATTGAAATCGTCGATGGTATTGCAAAACCTCGTATCTCCAGCTTTAAACAACAAGAGACACGATGTTTTGCAATAACACCGATGAAATGTCTTGCAGACCAACTTGGGTCCAGACTAGTTTCTATTTTTTTATCTAAATGATCATTTCCCAAACAAGATCTGGTTTTGGCGTCTTAGTGTAATTAAGGATTATAGAAAAAGTTGAGAGAAAAGGAGAAAATGTTGATAAACAGACATTTCTCTGTCAGTCTCGATATAAATGTGCTATATCGTACATACGCATGTTTCACCATTTAATGGTCTGTCGCAACTTTCACAGCGGACCACTATGACATTTGGCCGTTTTGAGAGGATTAATCAAGACTTGCTTTTGACGTTCCTAGCAGACATAGTTTGAGAAGTTAATGAGAGAAACAGGAGAAATTGTTGATGATCTGGAATTCTTCTTTTACCATCAAACTTTGATTTTCGAAAACTGTCGTTTACCACAAGTAGCTTATTTATATTTCTCGTAAACGGCGCAATACGTTGGCTTGAAATTTTCAAAATTTTCAAAAGAAATTTATGTTTTTTCAGATACAAATCAAAGTACATTTTATCTGTGAAATGCCCCTTTAACATTTTCATATTTATATTTTCATGAAGCGCCTAACATAGTATGGTTCGACAAGGGTTAAATGTATCAATTCAGCGATGATATCCATTACAAAAAAGTTATTGTGCTTAATTTATAGCTATTGTATTGCTTTTTATCTTTAAATAATTAATTATCAAGTTGTGCTTGTAAATAATAATTTTACACCAATAAATAGTCGTGACATTCTTAATTAGGCGTCACGAAATGACGTTATAACGCAAACAAGACACATTCTGACATTTAAGGGAAAGTTCATCCTTTTCTAGCATTGATCATCTAATAATGGTTTTGCAGACATTGTAGACTAAGATCAGACTGCACAGACGTGCAGTCTGATCTTAGTCTACATTGCCTGCACCTGAATTAACATGTATCATGAAATTTCTTTCGGTGATTTGCAATTATTTGACCATATTTGTGAAAAGTACTGGGAAAGTAATGGGAATTAATTTGTTCCGAGAAAGACAAGCGTTTGCAAGAGGACGATCGATCATAGAAACCCTAGTTATATTTAGGCTTTTCATCCTTTACAAATAAATTATGTTTTCTGAAATGTGTACATATTTCTATATTTTTCCTTTTATTACTCTTTTCTCCGAATAGAACAGAACAGATACAACAAGAGAATATTAGGATAGAACTGTTTCGTACGAGCAGGCAGATCTTGTTTAGGTTTTACAACAACAATGGGGTAGGCCTGGGATCAGCTTGATAAAGGCTTTGATCAATACTCATTATTTTTTTCACTCAAAACGAGTCCAATATCTGGAAAAGGGATCATTAATGTGTCTAAGAACTTTTAAAATGTATCTAGATCAGCCCGCATAAATACGTAATCTAATCCATATTGTTCTATTAAAGCGTCTTTGTGACCTGTAGTAACTGTGGGAGGGCAATTTAGATCCTAATTAGACTGCATATAACCTAGCTGCGATATAGTAGCCACAAACTTGATGATGGGTATTGGTTTGAACCCAGATCAAAATTCAAAAAAGGTTTCGGTTACATTATTTCAACTACATATAACCCACTAGTTATCGGTCATAATCGGTGTTTGGGGTTTAAAGCCTCTTTCAACTGCTGTGGTCATATCGCGGCTGGCATTTAGGTATGGTCAAACTGGTCTTGAAACACGATAACCCCAAGTTACATAAATATATCCGAACAAGGGACCGAGTGTATCCTGGTATAGCCAATATTCTGTCCAATATGCATATGAAAACCTTTGGAACAATATAAATAATTATACTGTACATATTAGCAAAGTTTAGATTTTACGGAAAGTGTGCTGTGTTATGCATGCTTGTAATTCGAGAAATGTCTCAAATGTCTTATTTTTGTGACCCTTTGTTTTGAAATCTCAGAAAAAATAAATAAAGAAGACAGATATAATCATACTGGTTCTAAACGCTTTGTCATTAACATTTTCGTTAAAGAATACAAATGATTTTGCTTCATTGTTGTTCATGCTTTATCATAAAGCTTTTCTTTTTTTTTTTTGTTGCAATGTGTCGTAATGAGCAACTTTGAGTTTCGATTATTGCGAAATTGACTTTTAGGAAAGGGTTAAATAGCTGTGATATTTCGTGCGATGTCCTTATAAATGACACCAGATGTCAACAAAGAATTCCTATCAATGTCTGAAAAGCTTATGAGGAGCATATTTCATATCCTACGCCTTTAATTTGGTATTCTACAACGATGACTGTAACCCATTACCAGACGGCAAAATTTTAGACTTGTCCAAACCAAAAGATGTTGCACTGCGGTGGAACATACAAATAGGGGGTGGAGTCGTTTTCTTAGTATTACGCATTTTTGACTTATTTTCTGTTTGAAAATGAAATGAAATGGTCAGGCTTCACAGGCAGAGCAGGTTTGAACCCCCCCCCCCCCCCCCCACCCCCGAACCCTTCTGGATCCACCATTGTTGCAGATGACACATTCTATTGAATTAATGTTTATTTAGTTTGTCTGATTTGGTATAAAACTTTGTTAGGAATGAATCACTTGCTTGTCAGAAGCAATTTCTTCATTTTCCACGATGTTTTCCAGACCCAGAATTGTGTAGGACGTCAAAAAGAGTCATTGTGTTGGAAAGGGTTAACAATATCCCAAATTTTACGCAATCATGATGTCATGAACAAAATTGTCTTATCATACATAGGTCAGACAAAAGAAGCAATCGAAAATGAGCCAAACTCGGCCATCTCGATGTTAATGACTTAACTACAGATACATCTTAGTTAAGGATTACAACCCATCATTATATACCAAACACTTCGTGCATCCTCGGGCGTTATCTGTGACAACGGCAATTAACGAAAGATACCCTCGCCAATTCCCGTTGCTACGGATGATGCCCCAAGGTGCAAAAAGTATTTGTAGTGAATGCTGGGTTGCAATCGTTTACAAAGCAATATTTTATACATGACTATTGCCAAGGTAGCCCGCGGCCATGGCACAATTGGTAGCGCATAGGGCTCTAACTCGTGAGATCCCGGGTTCGATACCCGCTGGCGACAAATATGCTTTCAGACAAAATTATCTCCCGCCAATTGTCTGATATCGTTAACCTATGTGGACGAGCAGCTGGAGGCACGGTTATAATGTTGTGGTAGCACTGGTATGAGAAATGGCATTGATCCATGGTTAGGTGCTCCAACCTCCGCGATGTAACCTTAAAGCAGTTGAAAACGGCATTTAACCCCAATAAATAGTTAATTATTGCCAATGTCTTTAGTCACCCATCCTGAATGCCAATTGACCTGAATTACCACTTTATATTTGAACTAATTTTATAGTGCCTCTGATATACATGTACATGTAGATATAGTCGGTAATGTTCGAAAATGTCGTAACTATACGTTGATCATGTTGTAGTTACGGCTTTTATGAAGATAACCCATTTTCTACTCGTCATTTTATACATGTAAATCAAAACAATTAAACCATCACGACATCGTGATTTTAGACAGTCGCAGCAATTAGTATTAAATATGTCGTCGCTTTTCTACAAAAATCTCGTAACTGCAGCTTGTTTTAAGCTGCAGTTACGAGGATTCAGAAGAAAACCACGAAATACAACTTTCTTAACACATTAACAAACATTCAGGATTCACAACTTTTTTTGTACGGAGACCCCCCCCCCCCCCCCCCAAAAAAAAAAAAAAAAAAAAAAAAAAAAAAAAAAACGTTACTGTAAAAGATTACCATGTCTATAATCAGCATATTTTACCACAATATTATCATATCTTTCCTATTCATATTGTATGTTTTTTCTCTTTTCTCTCTCTCCGCACTCTAAAACATTCTTAATCAGGGGCGTTAAATCCAGTAATTATTCGGTAAAGGGTTTTATGAGATAGTGACATCCTATCGAACAAAAGTTTGAATGTCAGCACCTTTCAGAATATGCGTTTACATGTAATATCGTAAAGTACTTTGGTTGGGAAAAACAGTATTATTATCGATTCACTATTAAACGAGAATAATTATAGAGGAAAATAATTGACCCGGCAGAGTGACCTTAACTGTACAGAAAAGTGGAAAAGTTTATTGTCCAGTTTAAATGGGAATGGTCTGTCGTTAATTTACGTAAGGGCGTGCACTGTATCCGTTATATACAACTTTGTGCCGCCATGTGAAATTAAGATTTTATCTAATATAGTCAAATAAAAAATGTTAAGCTACCGTGGTCCATTTGGATCGAAATTTTCAGTAAAGTTAATCATTAAAATAGGCGTAATCTAAAAAAAATTAAAATATTTAAATACAGTTCACATCCTGGTCATACCGTACAGATGGCACAGGCTGACCAAGATCGGCATGTTTGCATATTCAGTTTACGAATTACCTTTTAAGATGACGCGACAAATGTATGCACGTGAAAATACTGTTAAGTCGTCGAATAATATGATTATTAGTTGTAAATAGTGAATCATGCAAAGTGTTCGGCAAATCACGAAAACCTATCACCCCCTGGACGATAAGTCTGTTGACCTTTCCGCTTGGTCTGCTCTGCCGGGTCAAATATCGCCGTCTATACAGTTGAATTGCTTTATCAAAACAACTGAAATTATTCTCGTTTAATTGTGAATCTATTATACACGCCTTCAGATGTTATTGTTATTTCTACATCAAAATAAAGTATCATGAATACAAAATAAACTCGATGAAAGAATATTAATAATTATGAAAATGTATTTGCATTACCTTCGTTTTTTCTCAATATTTGAATAAAATTGCCAGAACGAACTAAAGACCTAGTTACATACAAAAGTACGCGTTCACATCACGGCCAGAGCACGCCCTATAATGGTCAGCGGTACAGCATTTTTTGACGCGTTGTGGACGTAATTTATGGACGTAGAATTGAACATGTATGTGTCCGACGCTTAAATTAAGGGAAAAAATGACTCTCATATGACAGTGGAATTTACCGAATGCATTCATTCTACTTTACTCACTATACTCAGTCATCTGAAATGTACTTTGAATGCACTTTAATTAAGATAAGAACTTGTTTGATAAGTTGAACCCACAATAAATTACTGATATCAAAATATGACGATGACCGTTGAACATCTAAAAGTTCAGGTGGTAACTTTGAAGCATATATGAAGGTATTTCACCTCTATTTCTTGCAATTCTTGAATAATGCTTGGTCATTCTCCTTTCCCAAACAACACCATTTTACAGCAGCCCATATCCAAATGTACCCATTCTCACGTACTGACGGTTTTGACGCCCATAACAGAAAAGGATCCAGAAAAACATTAGGACAAAAGTAAAAAATGCTGATAACCAGCGTTTCTCCTTTTGTATCATTATTTTCTGTGCTACAGTATACACATATCCCATCTTTATCAGTATCATTCTCATCATCTTCAACAGCTTTCATATACGAACAATCCAATATTCTGCAGTTTGGGAATGGGTTAAAAGGAGGGCTATAGATAGACCCGGCTTAGATCTATTCTCAGTAAGGATAGCTTTGTCTTGAAGAATTCCTCATTAGAACTGTCTATATTTTAATATGGCATCAACGCTTTGTACTAAGAAAGGATCTAATCCTTTTCTAAAGAACGACGTTGGTAGAGACGTGATAATAAATGATATGGAAACATTTAGATACGCGTGTGGCATACAATAGAAAACAATGGGGAAAAGGGAAAATCCTTGTCGTTAGCATTTACCAATTTTCCCACGTTTTTTTTCTAAAGGTTTAACTCACTAACAAAAGCTCACGTATTTGGGAAAAAGTTAAGGTAGAACACCCGTAATGTCGCCATTTTGAGATTAATAAAACATCGGATTTTTCAAGCGATGTCGTTACGTATCCGAAGCTATTCCGGCGCGGTCGTTAACATTCGCCGGTGGAAAATTCCATCGCTGAACGTTTTCGACCGCGCCCGACTACTTCCGACGTCGAGCGAATCTCATTGTGGGCAGACTACCTTAAATCAGATACTAATTTATAAGCAATGAAAGCTGTTGTTGGCCAAAGAGATAGATAATTTCCATTGAAGTGCAACTTCAAAAGATTGACGTATCTTATAGGAAAGTAGGACAATGTCATATAAATGATGAACTTTTAGACATTGCCATTCCACTTCTAAATGATTTGAAAATTTTGAATATAGGCCTACTGCAATATTTACATAAGCTCCATGCACTTTAAGTTTTATGAACATTTTCATGTCATGCATCGTGAATAAGCGAGATACTTATGATTTTTATATTCATAATAATTGTGTTGTATCGCAGTTTTGTAAAAAGTAACTATGCGAATGCCATATCTTTGCTTTTCTTTCAAACCCTCATAAGTGCAGCTTAAAACAAGCTTCAGCTACGACGGTTTTGAAGAAAAGCGTCGATATAAATAATGAACTTGCAGAACTTGCCATTTTGTCGTATTCTTATTGGAAAGTGCAGATTTTGCGTGTATTATGAAACACTACGAGACACGCAAAACGATGAATGATTTTGACCCTTTCCCTTATGGCAAAAAACCCCGAGGGTTTTCCGAATTTGAAAGATGCAGGAGAAAATTGGTATTGATGAAGAAAGGATATACATGTATGTATAAAATTGCATGAGCAATATTGTGGCAAAAGGAGAAAATGCTGATGAGCAGCACTTTTTCTTTTGTCTCGATGTTTTCCCAAATTTCTTTGATTAAGGAGGTCAAAACCAGGTCTTGTTGTCGAAAGGGTTAATGAAAGTGCACATTCCAACATTGAACAATTGACTGGCATAAGGGTGCAGAGTAGAGGTAGAGTTCATATATGGTGATAAAGATACCCCCAACCAGTGCATTGGTTGGGACAATAACGCCTTTTCGTCAAATCAGGGGCTGAAACTCAAAAATCCTTGGTTGAATTTTCGCTTAATCCATCCATTACAAAACAACAAAATTTTAGCCTAGTACAAACTCATAGGTGTTGCAGACGACAATTTCTTGGTAGAAAACATTGTGGGAAATGAAGAAATTGCTTGTCACAAGCAATTTCCTCATTTTCCACAATGTTTTCCAAAGCCTTTTTGTGGGGTGTCCAAAAGCGTCAATGTGTGGGAAAGGGTCAATGTCCATCTTGCACATCTTCAAGCTTACAACAAGCAGCAGTTATGTGTGTCTTGTTGAAAAGCAGCTATAACTAGGTTAAGAGCACGTCACCCTTGTCACTTTTAAACCTTGACATCATGTCAACTTTTAAAAACAATGGCCAGCATTTTATGTAGACCTACCACTTATATTCTACATCTTAAATTTCTCTGACAAACTGTAATTTTGACGCCTATAAATTCAAAGACTTGGCAACACCGAGAGAAAAAAAATCCTGGCAATAATATACAAACTTTCTACCTTTTCAAAACTTAACGTCGTTTTTCAACGAAAACTTCGTAACTGCAGCTTATTTTAAGCTGCAGTTACGAGGTTTTTGTTGAAAAGCATCGTTATATTGATTTCTGACTTTACTATTGTTACCATCCTCAAAGTGACCCTTTAGGTCTTTTTTTCTGGTGCTTTATACAGTCGCCCCATCCACCTTGGAAAACCCTGACCCCCGGCAAATATGTCTGGATGCACCCATTACCATACTCTTCAAATGATAATTAGACTTTCATTGCATCCATTTCCCAAACGACAAACATTTGGACTGATCCAATTTGAAAGCTGCCGCAGACGGCAAAATTGCTCGTGATTTTTTCAAACATTTCCAAAGAACATTTTGATGCAAAATGGGAATAAACTGGTTTTCAACATTTAATGCCTTTGTTTCAATATTTTCCCAATAATTGTCTGGTCGTGAAAACAAGGTCTTGTTTGGACAAGGGTTATACCCGGAAAGTCGTCTGGATAAATGATTAACCTTTGACCTATATTTCAAACATTTACTCTCCTAATTAGTATTGATGATTTTTGACAAGGTAACACGTATTTGTGGTCAAAATGTTTTACTTATTGACAAGGCGATATCCAAAATGTATGTTAGAGGTCACGTATTTGTCACTGTATATCAAGAAAAGTTCATATGTTAGATGTCGCTGCCTTTCAACAAAAACATCGTAACTGCAGCTTAAAACAAGCTGCAGTTACGAGGTTTTTGTTGAAAAGTGACAAATAAACTGCTTCATTTTCCAGGCAATTGCTTGCTTCTGGGTCACACCTTTGAATCAAACTCGCTTTGCAAGTTTCTCTCAAAGTGTTGGTTAATGCCTCTTGTGGAAATATCGCTAGGGTTGCTAAAATGATAATTGACAGATAGAAAAGTTTCGACTCTTGTACGAATGCCACAGATCGGTCGAGATCGCAAAGCCTCGGACTTCCCATTAGCTCCCATTATCTATCATTTTAAAGAAAATGTAGTCTTCCACTGATATAATTTGATTTCATTTACTTTTATGATTAATTTCATTTTGACCCAAGGTCGAGCTTGACTTATTATGTATGTCCTTGTAATGACAAAAGCCTCTATCATTGATATCCCATAATGTACCATATTTAGATTACGTGTAGGGGAGGGTGTTTGAGACTTCGTTACTTCATGCTTGTTATTCGTTAATGGCTATTGTCTAACGTTATTTCGGATTAGTGCTGTCCGAAAATAGGGATAATTCAAGGTTAGAAATATACTAAGCACAACAATATAGGGAATTCGGAATTGGTTTAATATTTTACCTCGAAATTTCCAAAATTTACTCAAATTTCTTCAATAAACTTGTTCCTCGACATCTTAAAGAACAAAAAGTCAAAAGGTTTTCGGTCACACTATTATAGACTGGTTAAAGGGACATTTCATTCCAATTTCAATTTTCTAAAGTATGTCTTGATGTCAAGATTGGTTATTCTAATGAGTATAAATACTATTAATTTTTTTCAGTTGTTGCCAATAAGCGAGAAACACGCATTTAAAGTTGAGACATAATCGATAAATTGCATATAAATCCGAACTGTTGTCCACAACAATTTGTTCAATTTTAACACAAAAATATAAGTTTCTCGTAAACGGCGCAATATTTTGGCTTGAAATTTTCAGAATTTTCATAAGGAAATATGCTCTTCCAGAAAAAAAATAAAAGTGAAATTTATGACAAAAAATTCTGAAATGTCACTTTAATCCTCCGGCATTTGTAGCAGTACCGTCTGTTTCAAAAATCGCATAATAGTGTCAATACTGCGTATACGACTTGTAGGGTCCAAATCTGTATTTCTTGAGATTATCCCTGTATTTGGATGGCTGCTTGTTTAAAGTGGTCCTGAAAGATCCCAGTGTGTTGATGCCGGTTATTTTCAATCAGTGAACTTAAAACCTTTAAGATTGCGAAAGAACGGAATAACGCGCCGATCGGTTGCTTGGTCAATGCAACCCCACAATTATACGCTTTTTGAAATTGTGACAGCAATCTTCAATACAACATTATTGGTAAACTGCAAGCTCGAGCTTTCCTACGATCTGCGAGTGTTGGCGGTCAGTTTGACGACAACGTTGAACCATCTTTCCACAGCTAAGGACTTATTTGCGAATATGTACTGTTTAGTTTTCATCAAGAAATGCGGAAATCGCAAGTGTATGCACAAAATTGGCCCATTTGTGATTTTTCAATGCTAACCCCTCTTTAGAGTATATGCCTATGTTATGAAATGAACGACCTGTGATTGCACAATATTTTCACGCAAAGCAAAAGTAATGATAGTTTTATCAAAAAAAATATAACAGCTTCCAATAACCTTAAAATTCTAATTTCTATTTATCATTGAGTTTCATTATCCCTATATTGTTTTAGGTTATTTATCCTCGGTTGCCGGTTGCCCATATGACCGAGTAGTAGACTGGGCGTGCCCAGGAAGGAACTCCCTTCTTTTGACCTGTTTCCAGCTTTGAATGGTGGAGGAAGACCCCAAGTGAGCACCTGGGTAGAACCACCGACGTTCCGCAAGCCAGCTGGATAGCTTCCTCACATGAAAGTTCATACGTCCCTGGCGGGATTCGAACCAACAGAGGTGAGGGGCAGGTGATCCTGAGTCAGCGACTCTAACCACTCAGCCACGGACGCCCCCCTATATTGTTATGTTAGTATATTATGATAACTGAGGTCTAAGTTTTGTCGGAACTGCTTAAGCCCATGGGAATTTTTGGCGAGGGAGTCAAATTCACACGGAACACAATTCATGGCTACTCAGAATAGATCTATAATAATAATGATCAATTCATGTGTTTGCACCCAAAAATGCATAATATGATACGTACAATGCACCAACCCTTGCCAAAGGAAGCTCTGTTTGTGACGTTCATAATTAAGAAAAAATGATGACCAAGATTTTCTCTTTTTCTCACCGCGCTTTCGATGTTTCAACATAAACATTTACTTCCTGGGTAATATTTATATTGTCATCTGCACCTTATTTGAGTTTAGTGTTCGTCCTAGTTTTTTGACCAATAAAATTGCAGTATATTTGAAAATTCTGGCGCTATATTTCACATAAACGCACTGCCGGTCAGTTTATGTCACGGATATACATAGCCACGCCCCCGTTTCCTGTGCAGTTATGAAAATGATGTAAGTTTTGGAAAAATGATGTAATTTTGGGAAAATGATGTAATTCCAGTAAGATCCGCTCGATAGTAGGTCCGGTCGGAGGCGTGGTTTGAAGAATGGCAGTAGAAGCGTATGTTTTCATTGGTTGACGAACACTAAGTCAGATAGAGTCTGTATAGTAGATTCTACGCGACATAAACGTTCAAAGGCTGTGCCTTTTGAACGTTTATATCGCGTAGAATCTACTATACAGCCTCTATCTAATACTTGGACCATTAAATATGTTAAATCATTTTTGGAGAAGCGCGTGAGTAACCCATTATTATAATGATGTAGATTTCAGTTCATGTTGCCTGTCAACACGTCTGTCAGAAATCTGACACCATTACATGTTTATTGCTCCTCTTGCGAGTACACTAGAGTTATAGATAAGTGGGTGTGATGGCTTTTCAAAATGAAACGATTCACTTTTTGTTTATCAAATCCTATGTTGTGGGTACTCATTAGAATCGTCTCATCGAGTCGATTCTAATGAGTACCCACAACATAGGGTTTGGATTTGAAATAGAAAATAGAATGTTTCTTTCCCTCTTTTCTGTTGCTCTGAACTACACCTTATAATTTATTTATGGAATTTTACGCTATGTGGTAATTTGAAAGTTCAAAAGCAAGGCACACTTGGAATTTGAATAACCTTGACATTGGAAAAAAAGTTGTCCTTTTAAATGGCAGATTGCTGTGCCACAGATAATTAAATAACACAAACATCTATTCAATGAAAAATCGTAATTAAAAAAAGGCATAAATTGCTCTGGTTTTATGATACCAGTAAGGACCAAGATCAACACGTGCATACGCACATCCTGATCAAGACCCATAAATGTCCTTACAGATTTTGCCCTTTTTTTTACTATGTTTCCTTTTCTGTAAGCATACGGCAGATAAGAGGGGTAAAACAATTCAATCATTCCTTTTTAAAGGGTGATGGTAACAGATGGTCTAATTGCAAAAAAAATGATTTTTTTTAAAAAAAAATATGCAAAACTTTTGTGTTGGCCACCTCAGAATGGTTAATAACATGCGATTCAGACAGAGATTGAGCCGATATTATAAGAGAGATAGCCGAATTTAGGGAGAATCCAAACCAAAATTCAACCCCGTCTCAGATGCGGTTGAATTTATTTTTTAACTGTCACGCATGCGTATACAGCGCGGACCAAGATTCAAACGAGATTCATGCTTGAATTTCAATATGACGTCATCATGTATGTTGTGACGTCATTTAATAAAGTCGCAGGTCCTACTGTTTTTGACCTACTTTCGACATCGCTTCATGAATTCGGTATCAAATCGCGAAAAAATGAGTCGAAGCTTCAATAGTTTGTCGTAATCATTTAATCAGGTCATATAAAGCTTAAAAAGTGTACATTTTGTTTGTTTTTGACAAATTTTGGTCCAAAATCTGGGAAATAGTAGCTTTAAATCAAAAACCTATGTTGTGGATACTCATTGGAATCGTCTCGTCGAGACATTGAGCACCGACAACATTGAGTTTGATTAACAAAAAGTGAAATATTACTTCTTGAAACACCAGCTACTCTTATCTGTAATTTCTATACGTAAAAGAAAACTATAATTGTATTGCCTTTTTTAGCACAATTCATTATTTCACAAACAGCATATTTCAGCTTGAACTCCTCGTCAAGATGTTTGTTTTCCTGGAAAAGGTTTAAACTTCTCTCCCACAACTTTTTCACACTTGTTCTAGAATCTCGTATATTATTTATCATGTAGTTTATATGATTGTATTCGCCTATTTACGCATTTATCTCTTTGCCCGCTTTGAAAATACTACCAGTCAAACATTTTGAGCATTGATATTTTCTATTAACCCTTTCCCAAACAAGGCCTGGTTTGGGCGTCCGTAATAGAACAGGCTTGGGAAAACATTGAAACAAAAGAAGAAACTGCTGATAACCAGCAGTTTCTCCTTTTGTCTCAATATTTTTATGCATTATGTTACACAAATCCTTTCTTTAATAACAATCATTTTGTCATTTGTGGCAGTTTTTGAAGTGGATCACCCTAAAATCGTGTCGTTTGGGAAAGGGATAAGGCGAAGAGAAGCTGGTCTCCAATATTACTAGTAATATCTATAGGGTGTAACTACAGCTTAAGTGATCTGTAGTTACGATGTTTTCCCACTCAACCGATGCTATTTCCATATTCCTCAAGGTTTTTTTTATTTAGACTAACGTAGATCAAGATCAGATGTTGTCTCAGTGCAGCCTGATCATCATCTACATTGCTGTCTTATGGTGTTTTATCAATATATTTTTTTCTTCTTTTGCTTCAATGTTTTCCCAAACTTTTCTATCAAGGACCCCAAAACAGGTGCTTGTTTAGAAAAAAGGTACCGTCGCGGGGGAGATATCCCAAAGGAGTCGGATTAACTATCCGAAGCACTCCTGTATAGATGAACATGTCCAAATATGGAATTGTGTGTAGTAGGAAGCTAGTATATACGTACGTATGGTGCGAGTATCGGGTTTTGTTACTAGTCGCACTTCATTTATAATGAAAAACGAGTTGACACGCGTGGATCTATATTAGAATTGTATTGTTCCTAAATAAACTAGATAAAGAGAAAAATGAAACCGAAGAGAAGAATGAACCCGAACTTGAAAAAACTAGGTATTTGCGATAGTGCACTTATCAATTCTTAAACATAATAACTGGAAGAGGCCTGTACGGCATTTTAGACCGACAAAAATCAAGATCAGTCTACATGTATAGGTTTGCTTTAGACTTAATCATTTCTCTCGCAAAGCTAAACCCTTTTCCACATATTGGCTTCGGAAAACATTGAATACAATGAAGAAATTGCTTGTGACAAGCAATTTCTTCTTTGTCCACAATATTTTCCAACACCAAATTAGTAAGAGCTTTAAGGTTTCACCAACTTTAAATTGTCGTCTACATCCCTTTCAAATTGGAAAATCAAAAACTCTGCCGTCTGGTAATGGGTTAATTGTTTTCCTAATTGTTTTCCTTTCCAACAAAGAGGAAGACGTGCTGATGATCGTCATTTTCCTATTTTCCTTCAGTTGTTTTCTGTGGTATGTATCTAAAACTTCTATTTTCAAAAACTCTGTTTATAATGTGCAAAGCGTATTATACTAGAGGAAAGAAGTAACGCAACACCTATTTTTTGTTATTTCTCTTAATTCTTTTATGTTACAGAATCAAAAATGTAACTGATTATTACAGGGTACTGTATCTTGATATCAATCTTTGTGTTTACGTTTGAACCTGTCTTACCTATGAGATAACGTCAAAATAGACGTTTACACGTTTCTCACGTGCAAACCTTTAAATATCCAAACTTTACATAGAACTCTTTTAATTTGTGTAGATGCACGTCGACTCGACAAAATGCAATGATTTTTGTTTTGACTAAATCCCTAATATCGTTTTGCAACCTATTCAAAGACGTCGTCCGGTAGCAATCGTGATGTTTACGAATGGAACATCTCAACCCGCAGTTGCTGCTGACTTTGGTGTACATCGGTTTACAAAATATTGCTTGAGATAACGTCTCAGAACTAACGGAACAACTGGTGGTGTCCCGAAAAGCGGTCGTCAACGTCTAACGTCATGACGTCAGGACCATAACGTGCGTTTATTTTACCTACGGAAACAAATTCTGTTATCGGGAAAAACTGTTGATGCTATTCATGAACAGTACAGCAATAAAATTTCAGCCAGGTATCGTTATAATCCGTTTGGATTGCGTGCAAGAACACATTTAACGTTGACGCCAAACCGCTCTCGTTTAAACGCATATTGATGGCACCTACAACCTGTGATATTGATGAAATTTTGACACAAGAAAGTCAAAAGATTAAGTTTTACTATGCATTGAAAAAAGTATGCGAATTATGGTGATTTTGGGAAAAAACAAAAACAAAACGCATGACCAAATTAATTTTTTGTTGCGTTTCTTTTTTCCTTTAGTATAGTTTGATTATCAATCAGCCCAAATTTCAGGCCCTTGGAAAGTGTTCACCCATTTCCAAAACGGCAAAATTTCTGATGATCCAAATTTGAAAGCTGGGGTAAACGGCAAAATATAGACACATGAAATGTATACAATAAAACAAGGAAAATGTTGAAACAAAAGGATTTTCTTCTATTACCCAAAATGTTTTCCAAACCTTATCTATTGGGTGCGACAAAAAAGCATTGTCTGAGAAAGGGGTTAAAACTTTTGAAATGCCAATTGCGTAATGAGACATATAAACAACCCACAATTGTTTTTGGAGTCTAAATTCAGCCATGTTGATTACACGACAAGCCGTTATTAACTTCTAAATTCTATTTTCGTTCAACAAACTCGTTTTTAGTCGCAGATGGGATTAGATTATCGATCTATTTCTTGTTGCAGTGAAATCAGACCGCGCGTTAAAAATGATTGCATTGATGAAATTAGCAATGAAAAAGGTTTAACCCGTTTCCAAGCAAGACCTGGTTTTGTTTGGCGTCCCTTATAGAAATGACTTGGGAAAACATTGAGACAAAAGAAGAAACTGCTGATTTTCAGCAGTTTCTCCTTATGTCTCAATATTTTCTGTACTACATTGTACACAATTTTTCTTAAACAAAGGTCCACTTGTCATCTGCAGCAGCTTTTGTAATGGAAATTTTGAAACTTTTCCGTTTGGTAAAGGGTTAAGCCTTTCCGCATTGTCAGGGTGAAATTGAAAATAAACTCATAGATGCTCTCAAAAACAAAGATATGTTATATTGTGTCTGCACTGTTGTATCTAACCATGTGTTCCTGCTTATGAAATTAGACGAGTAATTAACGAGTAATTACCTCCGGGTACTCATTAACAGTATATCAACCCATTACCGGACGGACAATGTTTCGAATATTCCAATTTGAAATGTGTTGCAGACGACGATTTCAAGGTGATGGAATTAAAGAAATGTATACATTTTCAGTTAGAAAAAAATGTGGAAATTAAGAAATTGCTTGTCACAAGAAATTTCTTCATTTTCCACAATGTTTTCATTAACCGGACGTCGAAAAGCGTCACTGTGTGGTAATTGGTTAAGGCACGACTTTCATTAGCGCATAGACTGTGGGAACATATCACTATCGAAAGCTGCCGTTTTTTCACCATAGATTGCTTTCAGCTAAGGAAACCCAACATGGATGCTTTTCAACAAAAAAGCTCGTAACTGTAGCTTGGATCAATCTGCAATTGTGAGGATTTTGTTGCGACGACATGTTACATTGTATATACTTTATTTGCACAAGTGCTTGTCAAAGAAGACTAAATCGCACCTTGTCAGTTTGACGTTTCGACATGTTTCTAAGGGTTAGGCATTGAAAGACATCGTAATGTTTGAAGATAATTCTTGATTCCAGCATTTTTTCTTCTTTTTCTTCTACGGTTTCCATGCTTCAACATAAATTTTGGCAGTATTTTTTTTATTGTATGCTACTACAAAGATTGTTATGACTAGACAATTTGACGTTTGTGGAAGAGCAAGATTATACTTAAGGTAGTCTACATCCAATGAGATTCTCGCGACGTCGGAATTATTCGGGCGACGCCAAAATATTCGCTGGTGGAATTTTGCTTTCAAATTGGACCACCCTTACAGTTTGCTGTTTAAGAGATAGTCAATATACAACCATGAAATATTCCATGACCATTATTTACATCATTTACCTTTTACCAAAATATTGTTGAGTATATCCATTTTGAAGTAAGAATTGAGAAGAAGAAAATGTTGATGGCCATTAGTTTCAAAGAAAAATATTTTTCAATGCTGCTGAATCACAATGATTTTCCTATATTCAGTATTGCCTATATAATATATGTCTGTTCTCAAAAATGTTCTTACATTTTCTTGTTTTTGAAAGGACTGAGAGTGTTCAGTTGTGGTTGTTATAAATAGAAACACATTTTTCTCGCATATTTATGTACTATTCACAAGTATGATTAAATGCATCATGAAAGACAAATTACCGAATATAATGGATATACTTGTCCTTTGAATGTCATTCGTGCAACATCCAATTAAAAGCATTCCATCTCTCTCGTACATTTTGCAACAACATGGCTGGTATTAGGCCGTCTAGGTTCAATGATACATTTGAATCAAAAAGAAACAGTTAGATCTACTGTAGAAATTACAGTTAAACGGCCATTCTTGACCTTAAACCCTTTCCCGAACGTCAAAAGTTCAGACGGTTCCAATTTGAAAACTGTTGTGGACGAAAAAATGGGTGCTGATAGGGATGATGTTGCACAGAAAATATTGAGGCAAAAGGAGAAAATTTTGGTATTCAGCATTTCCTTCTTTAGCTTCAATGTTTTCACAAACATTTTTATTAGAAACATCAAAACCAAGTCTTGTTTGGGAAATTGATTATGTTATGTTATATATTATAATATATATTGTTAGCTTGTTTTAAAGTATCCAACCCCTCATTAGCACCAAAGAGCCATATGCGAATTTTGAAAAGTACCAGTAATTCCTAAACTGTGTCACATTTCCTTTCCAAATACAAACATACATAATAATAAGCATTTTGTACGGTTTAGAATTTTGAATTAATGCATACTTTTGGAAATATTTGACAGAAATGTTCAAAATTACCTCCCTTGTATATGAATATAGAGTAAAATGATATTTGTAAGCATAATCTTGAAATCCAGTACGGTGAATCAACTTATGTGAAGTTTTTTTTACAAGTGTGTGTATTTTGATGCATTTCGTATGGCTAGAAAGCGGTGTTTGTGTTTGAGGGTTTGTAAACCTTAAGCTGCATGTTCGAGGTTTTCGTTGAAAAGCGACGAAATCTTACAGATAGTCGCAAACTCTTTCTTTGTCTTGATGTCAAATTGAATGATGTAACGGTCAATAACCATATAGAAAACGCACAACCGAGTTACTCATTTGATTGATTAATCAATGATTTGATTGACAATACTCTCTACAAGAGTATACTGCTCATTTTGATCGATTCATACTCTTTTGTAACCAGCAGAGTAGCAGAGAGAAGTTGGCAGACCAGCAACGTAACAGAGTAGCAGAATAAGGTTGACAGAACAGCACAGTAGCAGAGTGGAGTTGGCAGACCAGCATAGTGGCAGAGTAGCTAGCAGAGAGGAGTAAGCAGACCAGCACACTAGCAGAGAGAAGTAGGCAGACCAGAAGAGTAGCAGAGAGAAGTTGTCCTACCAGCATAGTAGCAGAGTGAAGTTGGCAGACCAACACAGTAGCGCTAGCAGAGGAAAGTTATCACACGAGCAAAGTAGCAGAGCAGCAGAGAGGAGTTAGCAAACCGGCATAGTAGAAGAGAGAACTAGAAATACCAGCATAGTAACAGAGTGAAGTTGGCAGACCAGCAAAGTAGCAGAATAGCAGAGAGGAGTTGGCAGACTGGTAGAGTAGCAGAGTAGCAGAGAGAAGATGGCAGGCTAGTAGAGTAGCAGAGTAGCAGAGAGAAGTTGGCAGACCAGCAGAGTAGCAGAGTAGCAGAGAGAACTTGGCAGACCAGCTAAGTAGCAGAGTAGCTAGCAGAGAGAAGTTGGCAGACTGGTAGAGTAGCAGAGAGGAATTGGCAGACCGGCATAGTAGCAGAGAGAACTAGAAAGACCAGCATAGTAACAGAGTGAAGTTGGCAGACCAGCAAAGTAGCAGAGTAGCAGAGAGGAGTTGGCAGACCAACACAGTAGCGCTAGCAGAAAGTTACCAGATGAGCAAAGTAGCAGAATAGCAGAGAGGAGTTAACAGACCGGCATAGTAACAGAGAGAAGTTGTAAGACCAGCATAGTAGCAGAGTAGCAGAGAGAAGTTGGCAGGCCAAAGCAGTAGCAGAGTAGCTAGCAGAGTGAAGTTGGCAGACCAATAGAGTAGCAGAGTGTCAGAGAGTAGTTGAAAGACCAGCACAGTAGCAGAGTTGTTAACAAAAGGAAGTTGGCAGACCAGCAGAATAGCAGAGAGAATTTGTCAGACCAGCATAGTAGCAGAGTTAAGTTGGCAGACTAGGAGAGTAGCAGAGAGAAGTTGTCAGACCAGCAGAATAGCAGAGAGAAGTTGTCAGACCAGCAGAATAGCAGAGAGAAGTTGTCAGACCAGCAGAGCAGCAGAGTGAAGTTGGCAGACTAGGAGAGTAGCAGAGTAGCAGAGTGAAGTTGGCAGACCAGTAGAGTAGCAGAGTAGCAGAGTGAAGTTGGCAGACTAGAAGAGTAGCAGAGTAGCAGAGTGAAGTTGTCAGACCAGCAGAATAGCAGAGAGAAGTTGTCAGACCAGCAGAATAGCAGAGAGAAGTTGTCAGACCAGCAGAGTAGCAGAGTGAAGTTGGCAGACTAGGAGAGTAGCAGAGTAGCAGAGTGAAGTTGGCAGACCAGTAGAGTAGCAGAGAGGAGTTGGCAGACCATCACAGTAGCAGAGCAGCAGAGTGAAGTTGGCAGACCAGTAGAGTAGCAGAGTGAAGTTGGCATACCATCATAGTAGCAGAGTAGCAGAGAGGAGTTAGCAGACCGGCATAGTAGCAGAGGAGTAGAGAGGAGTTGGCAGACCATCACAGTAGCAGAGCAGCAGAGTGAAGTTGGCAGACCAGTAGAGTAGCAGAGTGAAGTTGGCATACCATCATAGTAGCAGAGTAGCGGAGAGGAGTTAGCAGACCGGCATAGTAGCAGAGGAGTAGAGAGGAGTTGGCAGACCATCATAGTAGCAGAGCAGCAGAGTGAAGTTGGCAGACCAGTAGAGTAGCAGAGTGAAGTTGGCATACCATCATAGTAGCAGAGTAGCAGAGAGGAGTTAGCAGACCGGCATAGTAGCAGAGGAGTAGAGAGGAGTTGGCAGACCATCATAGTAGCAGAGCAGCAGAGTGAAGTTGGCAGACCAGTAGAGTAGCAGAGTGAAGTTGGCATACCATCATAGTAGCAGAGTAGCAGAGAGGAGTTAGCAGACCGGCATAGTAGCAGAGTAGCAGAAAGAAGTTGGCATACCAGCACTTTAGCAGAGCAGCCGAGAGAAGTTAGCAGACCATCATAGTAGCAGAGTAGCAGAGAGGAGTTGGCAGATTAACAGACAAGCAGAGTAGCAGAGAGAACTTGGCAGACCATCACAGTATCAAAGAAGCAGAGTGAAGTTGGCAGACCAGTAGAGTAGCAGAGTGAAGTTGACAGACCAGTAGAGTAGCAGAGTGAAATTGGCAGACCAGCAGAGTAGCAGAGTGAAGCTGACAGACCAGTTCAGTAGCAGAGTAGCAGAGTGAAGGTGGCATACCAGCAGAGTAGCAGGGTAAAATTGGCAGACCAGCAGAGTAGGAGAGTGAAGTTGGCAGAATAGCAGAGTAGCAGAGTGAAGTTGACAGACCAGCAGAGTAGCAGGGTGAAGTTGGCAGACCAGCAGAGTAGCAGGGTGAAGTTGGCAGACCAGCAGAGTAGTAGAGTGAAGATGGCAGTCCAGCAAAGTAGCAGAGTGAAGTTACGAACATAGTTATTATGTAAATGAGATGAAGAATAAGATTATAGATTAAGAGGAAAAGGTTTGTAATCAGCGCTGATTATTTTCTTCTGCGTTTTATTCAAAGTTTCCTAAAAGGATCCATCAATATGTGAAAAAGAAAAGTTAAACAAAAACAAGGCTTGTTTTCTTTTTAAAATTACCTAATGAAGAGGTTTGCTCTTTATAAATGTCTGTATCATGTAGATTACGTAAACCTCAAACAATAAATCGTGACAAAGATGAAACTGTAACCCTTCATAGAAACATATCGTCTGTGTTATTGCAAAACCTCGCAACTCCAGTTTGATTAAAGCTGGAGTTACGAGGTTTTGCAATAACACCGATGATATAACATTTAAACGTGGGCACGTATCATTGACTCGATATAAATTAGCCGCAGTCTGAGAACGGTCCCTTATATGAGCATACGATTTTACGCAATTACAGTCTGATCTGTATAAAATACATATACGTTCGATGAGATAATGTTAGAAGCATGTAGGAAGCAAGTTTGTGTTAGAGGGGCTTCAGTCCCTTTGTCTGAGGGGGGATTCTGAATAGGATTTTCCCTGAAATTTCAGTGTAAAATAAGGGAAATTTGGTATTTTTGGCTAACTCTTTCTCGGTCATTTTTCCTGGTCTCGATTCAAATGAAAATAAGTCGTGGCCTAAGGAATAGGCATTTTAACATTTGAAAGATCCAGATAAGCATGA
>OY804593.1:9354959-9546208 GCA_963680895.1 Fragum sueziense | reverse complement strand
AGAAGAAGAAGAAGAAGAAGAAGAAGAAGAAGAAGAAGAAGAAGAAGAAGAAGAAGAAGAAGAAGAAGAAGAAGAAGAAGAAGAAGAAGAAGAAGAAGAAGAAGAAGAAAAAGAAGAGGAAGAAGAAGAAGAAGAAGAAGAAGAAGAAGAAGAAGAAGAAGAAGAAGAAGAAGAAGAAGAAGAAGAAGAAGAAGAAGAAGAAGAAGAAGAAGAAGAAGAAGAAGAAGAAGAAGAAGAAGAAGAAGAAGAAGAAGAAGAAGAAGAAGAAGAAGAAGAAGAAGAAGAAGAAGAAGAAGAGATGTTTTTAGTTATATATAAAACTACACTTGACATTTAGTTTAGGTCAGGTTACAAACATGTTAAGAAGATTTCCTGTTATTCATACAGTAACCCTTTCCCAAACGTTGCATGGTTTTGACGTCACTAAATCTTGTAGAAATGGGCTGAGAACATATAAAAGCTAAACAAGAACATGCAAAAACCAGTAATTTCTCATTGCGTCGCCCGAACGTTTCTATGCTATTTTGTGCACGAATCCTACATTTATCATCACCCAATTTTATGCAGATGCAATTTCCAGTTGCCTTAAATGTTGCCGATTTTGAAAGGGTTAGTATTCCTTAAAGGACTTCTGGTTATAAGTCAATATAAAATAAAGTTAAAGGGTCAAAATGTGTATGTTGTGGCCCAGAAAAAATGAGACAAAAGGAGAAAATGATGATAATCAGCATTTTCTTTTTTTGTCTCAATTTTTTCCCAAGTCATTATTATATATGTTCTGCGCAAAGTGAGAATTAGTACAATTCCGGAATTGTCCTGCGCAAAGTAGGAATTCTTACTTTGTCGGGCGAAGTAAGAATTCCTAAATTGTCCGACAATTCCGGAATTGGCCGTGCACAAAGTAGGAATCGGGACAAAGTAAGAATCGATTATCGATTTTTCAATGTCTGCGCAATGTAGGAACAGTGGGTACAAAGTAAGAATATTTTATCACTTACAATAAAGATGCATAGATGCGTATGTGCAATTGTATTTTTTTTTTTTTTGCATGCACATCTATTATAGAAATTATGTACAATGACTGATGAATGTATATTAAAGGCAGATTTCTGTATTGTAATTCCAAGATCTATTATGTGTAATAATAAAAGCTGAGACAAATTACTCGAATACAGATTGAGAAGTTTGTGATTAGCATTGTTACAATAGTTAATCCAAAGATTGTCATAATACTTTAATCCTTTTCCCAAATGGACACAGCTCTTGGCAAATCATTCAGACAAGAGATGAAAGTGATGATGACCATCATTTTCTCCTTTTGCCTTAATGTGTTTTTGCTATTGTACATAAATCGTATCTTCATCAATATCTACTTTGTTGTTGAAAAAATTAGAACCGTTTAGCAAAAGAATGATTTAAGAAATACACGAAAAAAATACTATGAAACTCTCTTCTCAAAAAAAAAAAAAAAAACAAAAAAACAAAACAAAACACGACTACAGACAAAGGCAGAGCAAGGGAAGGAATAGAACATAAAACAAAGATACAATTGATATACATTTTACATTTTATTGCAGATTATTCGAAAAACATCAGCCTATTATTCTCACTTTGCACTTTGAATTAACATTCTAATTTTGTTACAAATATTCTTACTGTGCGCACAGGACAAAGTAGGAATGCAAATGTGCGATATATAAACCCTGCGCTATTCTAGAATTGTCCGGTACAATTCCGGAATCGGCGGACAAAGTAAGAATTCCTACTTTGCGCAGGACAATTCTAGAATTGTTCTAATTCCTACTTTGCGCAGAACATATATATTATGGACGGCAAAACGAGACATTTTTGGGGAACACCTTAACCCTTTTCCCAAACAAGACCTGGTTTTGACGTCCCTGGTAGAAAAAGGCTCGGGAAAACATTGAAACAAAAGAAGAAACTGCTGATAACCAGCAGTTTCTCCTTGTGTCTCAATATTTTCAGTGCCTTATTTTACACAAATCATATCTTTAATAGCATCCATTTTGTCATTTGTGGCAGTTTTTGAAGTGGATCACCCTAAAATTTTGTCGTCTTGGAAAGGGTAAATAAATGTCGTCTGCAGCCGTTGTGTAAGAGTCGTCTGGTACAGAATAGAGTTATAATGAGCCATATTAGTTGTTTATTCGTCTGCTGCTTTGATCCTTTTTCTAACATTTTCCAAAACCAGAGTGGATCTTGGCGTCTCCAAGAAGATAAGACAAAACACTGAAGAACCACGATACATTTCTAACGACTAGGCCATTCTCCTCTTCCCTCTATGTCTTCTGATCTCTTGTGCCATTTTATGAGGATAGTCAATATTTATATTGACTGAAAATTGCTAATTTTATTCAGCCACAATATAAAACCATAAAAACTTTGACGATGGAAAACATCTACTTCTATTACTTTAATACGAGGGATGATCCAAAAGTAATGTCACAAACGTTGTTTTCGGTGATTTTAAGAACGTATCGTCATGCAATTTTACATGCCGTTAGATTAACATTCGTTTAATTTATACACAAATTTTCATAAAGTTTCGCTTTATATTACAAATATAAACCGCATTTTTACATAGCGCATCGGTGTCCTGCGCCGCACAACACACAACGTCATCGACGTCAAAATCTGTTCCTTCTCAAAATATTGCCCTCCGTATTTAATGCAACGTTCATGGCGTTCGACCCACTTCATTAATGCATATACAAACAACTCATTCAGCAATGTCTTGAATGCATTCCTTGAATAAAAAATTTAGTCCCAGTTTTTTAAGGTCGACGTGATTAATTCCTCTTGAATTCAGCTAAGGATGCGGAAATAACGCAAATGTCATATGGACGTTGGCGTCATTCCACTGCTCCACACGTCTAACGGCTCATTTTTCATCTTCAAAGGACTCATCCTCACTCCTCAAAAGGCTTGCACCAACGGTAGACGAGACTCCTATTAACAATCCGTTCTTTTTGGTTGAATTTATTGTTTCTGTTGCTTCAATCGGCTTTTTCCAAGCCTTTAGCAAAAGTTCAGGATTGCGCGTTGTGGGCTTTTATCCGATTCTGCCATTTTTCTGATTGTGAGTGATGAATTCAATGAGATTTATTTGGTATTTCAACGCACAGATTTTATTGAAACGTTCTAAAATGGCTTAGCAATATCACGACATTGTGGCATTTAAATATCAACTTAATTGCAGCGGTATTTCTTTTAATATAATGATAGAACATAAAGTTTAAGTCTTCAAACGAACACTTTATGGCGTGCGGCGCGCATGCACGATGTGGATCTTTTTCAGCATTTTATTTTCTTGGATATAAAATAAATATTAAAATAATTCAGAAAAGCACGTTTCCAATAGGATAAGCTTGGACTACAAGTCTTTATATGTAGAAGAATACGTCGAATAACCAAACTATAGGCACTGTGACATTACTTTTGGATCATCCATCGTATTTTTACGCCTCTAAATGAGACATTACCTTATCTGATTTCTAAGTTTCAACCTTCCAAATAAGCACAGCTTTTATCGTCTTCTAAAAATGTCTGAGCAATCACATACTTGAAGTTTAAAATATAAGATGCAGTTGAAGTTTACAATAAACTGACACGATTTAAAAACGCAAAACACGTTTTCATTAACCATTCCTTTCCTGTTGCCTTGATCGGCACCATATTTTGGGACATGTATGAGAAAATGTATACGCTTCACGCCTCAGTGATTTTGTCGTGTTTTCTGTAAACTATCTGGACATCTGAACCGCCCATCAGTAAATGCTCGTGTGTCTCGTGCATTCAGACCACGTGTTAAATCACTAAGATTTTTTTTGTGTACAAATTTCCACTTTGATTTACTTATTGATAACATACGAGAACAACGAAAGAAAATTGTGTACAAAATGCTGAGGCTTACTTTTCGAAAAAGGAACCGAGTTTTTTGGCTTTTGGTTTGCGGTGTTTTGCAAATGAATGTAGCTAAACGCTTTAATGTAGCCAAGTCGACGGTTCCAAGGTTTATGAGACGTGTAAACGACACGGGAAGATTTACAGACCACCCACGTCCCGGTCAGCGGCGTGTAACAACTGTACGTCAACATAATTGTATACGTTAACGTCACCAACGCAACAGATTTGTGACGGCTCAGTCTACAGAATATTCTATGGTTGGTAATCGCGGGCGGCCTATAGGCCTACATCGAGACACGGTGATAAATCGCCTGTGAAAACACGGGGTTCACTGTCGTCGTCCTGTTCGATGCCAGGCCCTTGACTCAAAGTGCATTTTGGCATAATCTGACGTCCATTCAGGCATTATTCGTGGTTTTAAAGGTCATTTTCTGTCCTGTTATGTTAACACTTGTAACATATACAATTTTACATGGCCATACATCGGTTTTGCAAGATGTAGGAGATACCATTTGTAAAAGTCCTTTTTGCGTTTTTAAATCGTGTCAGTTTATAAAATGCAGTTGCTATGTATAAAACAGCTCAATTTTCTCACAGCGAGACCTCCATTATAAATGTCGTCTGCAGCGAGTCTGTAAAAGTCGTCTGGAATCATAGAGCATATTCGTTGATTATCCGTCTGCTACTTACATTTATATTACCCTTAACCAGACGGCTTAAGTCTAGACTAGCTTCAATTTAACCCATTACTGCATTGTGACGCCTTTTGACTCTTTCATAGGAAAGGGCTTGGGAAAACATTGTGGAAAATAAAGAAATTGCTTGTGACAAGCAATTTCTTCATTTTGCACAATGTTTTCGTACCCAAAATG
This sequence comes from Fragum sueziense, assembly GCA_963680895.1. Taxonomy (NCBI): domain Eukaryota; kingdom Metazoa; phylum Mollusca; class Bivalvia; order Cardiida; family Cardiidae; genus Fragum; species Fragum sueziense. Next base: position 9,541,409 of record OY804593.1, on the reverse strand, counting down.
GATTTTTTTAAATTTATCAAATTGAAAGTGTCGTCTGCAACACCTTTCAAATCGGAACAGTCCAAAATTTTGTCGTTTGGGAAAGGGTTAACCTATTACCAGATTGTACAATGTTAGACTGATCTAAATTCAGATGTGTTGCAGACGATTGTACATGAAGTTTTACATTTGAAATCAATTTTGTTGGAAAACATTTTGGGAAATGAAGAAATTTCTTGTAACACTTAATTTTTAATGCGTCAAAATGCGTCACGAATTAGAAGAGGATTAAATCAGTGATGTTTCAGACGTTTTCTTTTGTCGTCTGCAATTCCTCTTAATTTCAAACTGTTTTGAAAAAGTGTTCGTCTGTTACATTCATTAATGCGCCACTTCAAACTTATTCGAACTTTTGATTCCAGACGTTGATCTTTAATATAAGCAATGACTTCAAGGGGGTTTGCAGACGAAAAGAAAACTAATATAACTTAATCCGTTTTACAAATCTAGTTTCCATGCCCTTTCACAAAATTACGAAAACATCGAGAGAAAAGATGAAGATGCTATATATTAGTGCAGGTCCGCATTTTACTTCTATTCCCCTTGAAATTTCTGGCTTTGATTTGGACCCTTTCCCAAATAAGGTCTGGTTTGGACGTCCCCACGTGAAAACATGTAGACAAAACAGAAAATGTTGATTAAATATTGAGACTGTAAGAGAAAATGCATCAAAGTGGAGGTAGAACCCTTGGCTTGCGTAGATGGAGAAAATGATGGTCAACATTTTCTTCTTTTGTCTCAACGTTTTTCTATGTATTTTCTACCGGCTACGGGCGTCAAACGCATGTCTTATTGTGGGAAAAAGTTAAGACAATTACTTCTAATAATCACACTATGGGCAACAATGTGAGTTATTGTATGGAAAAGGGTTACTTATTTTCTGGTGATGTTAAGGATAATCACAAGTAACAAACATCACAAGAAATATTCCTCTGTGAGTAACGATTTTATTCGGTTAATCATGACGTAATTTCGGACAAACAAAGTAGTATTTCGTAGGTGTTGTGATAAAAGCTCGAAACTACGGCTTGATTCAAGCCGTAGTTACGAGATTTTACAACAAAACCGACGGTTTATCAATAAATAATAGTAAACAAGTCTATTTTTAGTACAAAATTCATTGCTATTCTGCGGCACTTGAGCTCCGCTAATTGAAGTTTTAATTATCGTCTGCTTCCATCTCATAAAATTTGTCGTCTGCAATATGCTGCACAAAAACAATAAAATTTCTGCAAAGCCAAATAAAATTCTGCAAGAAATTGTAATTTGTAGTTTAACCCATTACCACACATTCGCGCTTTTTGTCACTCCACAAGACAAGAGCCTAAGAAAACATTGTGGAAAAAATGCCTGTGACTAGCAGTTTTTTAATTTCTCACAATGTTTTCTACCACGAGAGAGGATGAGACTAAAATTTCATTCACTTGAAAGTGTCGTCTGCAATATCCTATATCTTTGATTTGGACCAATCTGATATTTTGCCGTTTGGTTATGTATTACAAAATGCCATCTACTTGACAGCTATATGCAGACTGGTGTTTTATTTACAACTCATTAAGTAATTATGCAGCTAAGCTAACATGCCTGTTTATAAATATTTTAAGGGGTTAAAGGCAGAATAACACTTAACATCTTGCAAATTTTCCGAGAACTTCGTACAAAAAAATAAATATATATTATTAAAATATGGTCTTTAAATTGCATATATGCCTAATCTTACCTTTCTACCTTGTGTATTGGCTTAGATGTCGACGGATTTAAAACCCCATAATTTGTTGTCCCGGGGATAATATTTACAATAATGGAACATATGGGGTTTTAAATCCGTCGACATCCTAGCCAATACATAAGATAGAAAGCTAAGATTTGGCATAGATGCAATTTAATGGCCATATTTTCATAATACATATTTATTTTGTACGAAGTTCTCGGAGAATTTGCATGATTTTAAGTGTCATTCCCCCTTTAAAGACATTTCGTCGGTAACGTTAGAAAATGCCGTAACTGCTACTTATTCAAGCTGTATTTGCGATGCTTACGAACGTAACCAGCGATTTTTTTTTTGTGCTTTAACTGACTGCAGCTTATGCAGTAAGTCTATGAGGAGTAAGATCACCCGGAGAAGTCCTTCCGGGTCATGGGGTTCTAAAATAGTTCTTTAAAAAAATGGCCCCTTTTCTGATGATGCCTTGCTCTCTGCATGAATGATTTTGAGCTAAGGTTTTCATTGGATGCTTTTGAGTGACATGTTTTCTCATTTCTGAGCCAGAACCCATCTATCTTTTCGGGACTATTTGGTGTGTTTGGGTGCATGGATACACGTGACCCCCATTTCCGGTGTCTCTATTTTGGCGCGGAAAAATTCACGGTATGTATGTTTGAGTGAAAATTGTGAAAAAATAAATCACATGAGGTGGGTCCATTTGCTGAAAATTTTGCAGGGCAAGGATGGATCTGTGCCATTTTAGGCATAGTTTTGTCCATTTTGATTTTGGAAAAGGTGTAAAAATGTGTTGAAAAAGGGCACTTTACATAGAGTTATATAGGAGCCAATCTGAGTGACCTTCCACAATGAGTAAAGATTTTTAAAACACGTTTTTCTGTTGACATTATGAATTTATTTTTCTTTTTTGTTTCTCTATCCGGGAAAAAACTTGGTAAGAAATTAGGAGTTCGATTGTCACAAACAATTTCTTCACTTTCCGCAATGTTTTCCAAAGCCTGTGTTTATTAAAACGCATCGTATTCTGGGAATGGGTGTAACGTATCCCAAACTAGAAAACTTTTGTGTGGTCTCAAACAACACGGTGGGATTGTGCATGATGGGATGGATAACGAATACGGACAAATTTGCCTCGCTTCAGGTAAGAAATTGTGCAATAATATTCTTATTTCTGCGTCAATTTTCAACCGGTTTGTTGCATGTACCCCGCATTACTGAGCTCTTTCCTCTAATAGACATGTGCAAGGTAGAACGAAACCCGAAAAACGAAAACGGAAAACGGAATAAAAGGGGTCATTTCAAAACATACAAAACCAGAAATAACGATTGGGTTGAATAAAGAGAGAAAACAATACTTTTATGTCACTGTAAAGGTAAATATAGCTGATGATTATCTGAAAATGTATGTCTTTTCATTTTCCATGTTCTCGTTAGCCAGAATGTCTGTCATTTGATCGAAAATGTATCTTATAACCAAAGCAAGTATTTTGTCACACAATTCACTAACGTTGTTTATATGTACAAATCATCTATACCCAGCTTTTTCTATTAAGTTAAAGGTAGTCCGTTAAAGACAATGTGAAGTGCATTTATTCTCGTCAACAGAAACGCAGTGATAGCATATTGCAAAGAACATTGAAAAGGCATCATCCCACCCCTTACAATAAAATAAAATCAGAGACAAAATGCGCCATAGAACGTTGCGAAAAAGGTATATTGCATCGAAATCAGATAAAAATGCTTTGAAATGTATAAAAATAATGGTTACCGAATTTGTACATCTCCAGTTTTTTCTGTGCATATTTTGGCGTGATATGGTCAGGACTGCATGTGTCATAGATTCGTTTTAAGGCCAAGCATATTTCAATATAAGGTTCTAAAAGATATCCCTGTCATCCCTGGAGTTGAACCGTTCAACTTCAGGGATGACAGGGATATCTTTTATCACAATTAGGTGCATTAAAATACCCACTATGCTTTTCGAAAGTAATAGCGATTTAAAAATAATAATATCGATATGTCAAAATCAATTTTTGTCGAAATAAACTATGTAGATTTATCACGTTGGGGAATCACGGAACACAACAAATTCGATGCCTTTCTATAATTCTTTTCTTCTTTCCATATAAGACCGATTTGAAAACAAATGAAACAGAGAAGGCGGAAAAATGCCGCGGATTTGCTGAATGCAAAGGACTCTTTAAAAATTAGCTGATAACGTAAAAATAAAAACATTTTTTTTAAAGATCCACATCTACCACATGTAGCCATGCCTGACGTTTATCCACATTTTCTGCTTCAAACCGAACTCAAATCGGCCAAGAACTAAATAAGAACATATTATAAAGGTGACCAAATCTAAACATGCTAACACGAAGACTTTATAAAGTGTCGTCATAAAACATGTACACGGATAGGACATATTGGTGAAAATTTCGTTGAATTTTATTTGATAACACATCATGTACTAGGTTATAGTTGTCCTTGGAAAAGGAGGGGAAAAGAATGGACGCGTGGTTCATATATCAATGAATATATACAGGTTCTGATGATAACGACTGAATTGATATCGTGCAGAAATCTAATTCATTCAACTGAAACAGTTTGTTGCTTTAATCGTAAAAAACAGCGATATCTAATCTATCATTTTGTTTTCATTTTTTATGAATTTTAATAAGTTCCAGTGAATAGACAGTACCGTAAAAATGTTAAGCACACAGGTTATATGGTGGATTTTGGGGAAACAAATAGTTTGCTGTTTCCTGTTTGACGAGGTCACATAATAGATATTGAAAAGGTTGACAGTAAGCTTTGACCGTGTACCACGTGCGCCGTACTTACACTTTTCTACCGATGTTCTAAATTTAGAATCCTACATATCATATAGGCACTAGATAAATGTAATATCGATAGATCAGAACGGTTTACATATATTTACATATAAATGGGGTCGAGAAAGGAATTCCATGGTTTTTCTTCAAACATTCATGCAAAATTATTAATTTTGAATGTTTGAAGAAACCATGTGATTCGGTGCAGAGTGAGTTAGAATTTGGAATGAATTTCTAGACACGGAACATGTTATCTCGTCAAAATCCGTCGAGAATACACTGAGTAATTAAACAAAACATCCTTGAAGTGGACAGTTTTCGGTGTGAACGCTTCCAAAAAGTCACGACGGGTACCCACCGTGTTACTGCTGTTATCAGATTAAGCTCGGAAAAAGCATTAAAGATGCATTCTCGCCCATTTTGCTGGAGATTATCTTTAAGAAATAACTATACATGATTAAAAAGATGGCCCGTTATTTTTCTGTGTGCCATTTCGACTTCGACTGATCTGTAACTGCTTAGAATACGACGGTATAAAACACATATGAAATCGGTTTGTTAGTATTTGTGAACGTGATTATATATTTGATCTTACATGTATTTTAGATCGTAACACGATTATCGATTTCTTGTCGTTATAAGTTTGAATCATAGTTTATGTGATCTGATGTCTATAAACATTCCAAGATAAGGCTAAAAGTCTAAAAAAACCCTTTGTAATTGATTTTTTAAACAGGAATTTGGGCTTGGGAAGGACATTGGATCTTTAAAAAGTTCAAACAAAATGTCTTGTCTACATGTCACCGATAGAGAATGTTTCAGAAAACATCCAGAGAAAAAGCATAACTAATATTTTCTCGCTTCCGTGAACATTTTCTACGTCGTTACAATAACATTTTCTGATTTCAATAACAACTATTATTTAGTCTGCCACTACATGATATTGGACGTGTCTTAACTTTTTCGTTTGAAAAAAGACCAAGCCCAGATAGCTCAGTTGTTTTGTTGTGCCAGATCCTATCGATCCGGGGTCGTTGTTGCGAATCTCGGATCGGCCAATTCAATACCCTTTCTGACATTTTGTTTCACCATGTGAGAGAGTAGCTGTATGCACCGATTGGTTATTGTGGAAATACTGTTTAGAGAAAATTCAGAAATACATGGTTATGTGCTCCAGTCGTGCGATATGACCAGAGTAGTTGAAAATAACCCTGAACCACATTCAATTGTTTTAATCAATTGCAGGAAAGGGGTACCGCCATTCCTCAAATATACAAAATATACAAAATACATTTAAACTAAAAAAATAACCTTCAATTGGCCTTATAGGCAGTATTCCGCTGACCACGTTGAAAATGTCGTAAGTCAAGTCGATTTAAAATTCAGTTGCGGCATTGCAAACGATTTCACCTTTCGCGTGTTTTGATATGTCCCCCACAGTTTAACCGGTTTCGTACTTCGTCTCCGTTTTCGTTCTTCACGGTACGGAAACTACAGAGACAGAGCCATTGGCTCTGCCGCTTAAATCCTCTGGGGAGCTTCCGGCCACGTGTGGCTCTGTCTCTGGGGTCGCGATTTTTTGACAAAAACAGGTGAGTGTTCAACTTTGTTGTTCATTTATTTTCTTCTGGTGCTTAAAATCGAAAAACCGGGAATGTCATGCTCCCCTAAGACCATTTATCTGCCTGTTCTAAATCTGTTGGCTTCAAAGTCGGCAGGGTTTTCACAGGATCATTGTCGTCGTGGGTCGACCCTATGTGATTTTTTTCTTGTTTACATCATGTATTCATGTACATTTCAACGGTAAATAGCCAATTGCTGCAGCCAAAACATGTGATATACTAATCGAGGGATAATCTCGATCAGACATTGCTTTCCCAAGTAACAAAACCTTAGAAATGATTGGCAAACGTAGAGTTTGAGCAATTTCTATCGGTGGCTCTGTCTCTGGCGGCTGGCTCTGTCTCTGGCAGCTGGCTCCGCTTTGAACTGTCGGTTAGTTTTAGTTTTTAGCCCGTTGTGCAATATATGATGACTTATATAGGTCAAGGGTTAATCTTTTAAGGAGATTTCGCTTATCATTACACACGCACTTAAATAAATCCATGTGACGCATTCGCTTTATGTACTGTTAGCCTAGTGACCACGTCCTCATTTTGAGCAATATTTAGTGTTTAATTTGTACCACCCAACAAAGTAAAGGCTGAAAAATTTGCTAGTCGTTTCGGTTTAAGCTTCGCAAATATTCTTTGATGTTTTCTTAAACATGGTATACATTAGATTGATTTGGGAGTTTGTGTCAACATTAGAATAATGATTCACAAAGTGCAAACTTGTAACAAGTTTCAAGCGCAAATGTTTAAATAGAACAGGCATATCAGCCTATTGTTTAGTGCGTTGGAGTAGTTGAGAGATTCTGTGCGAACTAGCACGCCAGATGATGAACGAATCGACGATGATGATGATGGTGGTGGTGGTGGTGTGGCTGCCTGCAGATTAGAAATGTTTTAGGAAATAACCGCGTTTATATAATTGATATGCATTTTCTCATGAAAGCTTGGCATTAAGTATGCAAAAGAAGCAAGTGAAACTATATATCGGATCCGGGATTTCTATGATGGGGTTCGAACATACAAAATGCGTATTCGTTTTCCTCTATTACGCGGGTTTTTACTGAAATGCTTTATCATCCCAACCCCATGCCCTCCGTTTACATCCGTTTACTGCTCCAATTCAAAATGATGTCCAGACATGCAAGGATGCAGATGGGCGCCCCCCCCCCCCTCGTGAGAGAGAAATGTATGTATCTGCGCATAGCTCCGAAGTATCAAATATGTAATAGTTATCATTGAAATCTGTCAGAAAAAATATGAAAATGCTGGTTATGAGCCATTTTCTTTTCTCGCAATGCACCAGAAAAATGTCTTGCTTGGGAAGGATTAAATGGAAAGGTGTCGGATATATTGGTGCAAAATAATAATAATAATAATAATAATAATAATAATAATAATAATAATAATAATAATAATAATAATAATAATAATAATAATAATAATAATAATAATAATAATAATAATAATAATAATAATAATAATAATAATAATAATAATAATAATAATAATAATAATAATAAAAACAAAAACAAACAAAAAAACAGGGGCCAGTTTCATTTTTAAGACGTATTTTTTGTCTTACCGATGACTTACGACAAGTTTAGGACAAGAAACGCGTATCGCCAATTTATGAAGACCTGGGCCCGTATTATCAACGCTCGTACGCTTAATTTTTGGGTAGTTACTTGTAACAACAAACCTGATTGGTCCAATCTGATTTCTCGTGCACTCAGATGTTTAGTTACACATTTTATACAAAAACTTGGTCGTAAGATCGTTGAAAATACGAGCCCCTGGATTATGCGATTGTTGTTTTAACCGATATTTAAGACATCGTTAAGTCAAAATTACTTCTTAAATGTTTTGATGAAACAGGCCCCTGACTTTTCGGAAGCGTTCACACCAAAAAATCGTCTGCCTCAAGTCTGTTTTGTGTATTTTCTCAGCTAATACTCGACGGATTTTGACGAGATAAAGTGCATCGCACGCGCGTCATTGAGAGGGACATTCCCCGGTTGTAACTCACTCCGCATCAAATCCCATGGTTTCTCCAAACATTCAAAATGAATGTTTTTGGTTGCATTTAATGAAACTATGGAATTCTATGCATAAAGAGGTTCAGGAATGACCCTCTCAAAGGCGCGTATGGTGCAATTTCTCGTCAAAATACGTAGAGTTTAAACTGAGATATAGAACAAAATATACTTGAAACAGACAATTTTTCGGTGTGGACCCTTCCCCAAATCACGTGGATTACCCATCGTGTAATTGTTTCTTTGTCAACACCCAGTTTGTCACCTTAAGTACAGTACTACATAGAATCATGAGCCGTGACGAAAGGTTAGTGTATATTCCAATACATGTAATTTGGAAGAGAAGCATGTTTCCCACTGAATAAAAGCGAATAATGGCACATTTTGCGCGGTGGCCTTGAGAGTTCAGTAGCTGTCTCCAGATAGTACGATGTCTTTATCACAGGATGTTCGGTTCCGAGTCACATATTTACATAAATCGAAATCCCTCTTCCCCCGTCAATTTAGACTCGCTGATCTTTGATCATTCAAAGGACATTGTTTAATTGTAGCTTTGAAATTGAACAACGGTGAATGTTCGAGGTTTTGCAAAGGGTTTAATCGGTGACTGAACCATTCGCCATACACAATATGATCTATTTAGTGTGTGAGTAAATAACTTCAACACGAATTTTGTGATAGTTAATTTTTTCACCAAGCACGCAGAGACAGAGCCAGCCGCCAGAGACAGAGCCAGCCGCCAGAGACAGAGCCACCGATAGAAATTGCTCAAACTCTACGTTTGCCAATCATTTCTAAGGTTTTGTTACATGGGAAAGCAATGTCTGATCGAGATTATCCCTCGATTAGTATATCACATGTTTTGGCTGCAGCAATTGGCTATTTACCGTTGAAATGTACATGAATACATGATGTAAACAAGAAAAAATCACATAGGGTCGACCCACGACGACAATGAGCCTGTGAAAACCCTGCCGACTTTGAAGCCCACAAATTTAGAAGAGGCAGATAAATGGTCTTAGGGGAGCATGACATTCCCGGTTTTTTTATTTTAAGCACCAGAAGAAAATAAATGAACAACAAAGTTGAACACTCACCTGTTTTTGTCAAAAAATCGCGACCCCAGAAACAGAGCCACACGTGGCCGGAAGCCCCCCCCCCCAGAGGATTTAAGCGGCAGAGCCAATGGCTCTGTCTCTGTAGTTTCCGTACCGTGTTCTTACCTTGCACATATCTAATATATGACTTGCATGTAGAATCTTTGTACTTTGTCCAAAAATCGATCCCAACCTACCAGAAAAAAACGACAAAAAATTCAGGTCCTTTTTCTAGTCGGTTGGGATCGATTTTTGAGAAAAGTACAAGGAGATTCCAGATAAGTAATACATCTGTGAAAAGGACTCAGTAAGGCGGACTATATGCAACAAACTGCATGAAAATTGACGCAGAAATAAGAAAGTTATTGCACAAATTCTTACCTGAAGCGTGGTTAATTTGGCCGTAGTCATTACCTTTTCGCTTTCTGGTCGGTTGGGACAATATTTCGGAAAAAAGTACCATGAGTTATCTTATGTCATATACATCCGATGAAAGAGCTCGTTTAGGCGGAGTATATGCAACAAACCTTTTGAAAATTGACCCACAAATAAGGAAGTTATTGCAAAAAATCTTACCAGAATCGAGATTATTTTGTCCGTATTCGTTATCCATCCCATGATGCAAAATCTCCACCATGAACAAGCAGAAAAAAGCAGAAATTGATTATCAAACTAAGGATTTGGGGTATATTGTTTTGTCTTTAACATTTTCTCCGACATTTGTATGACATAAATTCGTCCTTAATTCTTTGATGAAACTGGTCACAGGACATAAAGAAAACGATAAAATCAAACCTTTGCCCTAAACAATGTCCATAATACAGTGAACAACTTCTATGGAAAGCTCATTTAGTGTTCTGCAACACTTGTACTTTGTATGGCGCGCGAATAGGGTCTAAAGTCAATATAGCGCTAGACCGATAATTAAAATAGGGGTAGACCCTTATAAATAGCGGTCTACCCTTATATTTTTACCGGTCTACCGATAAAAATATCGGTCTACCCATAAAATAAGGGTAAACCGCTATTCAAAATAACGGTCTAGCGATAAAATTACCGGTAGACCGCTATTTTTATCGGTAGACCCCTATTTTTTTCGATAGCCAATCACAGAGCTTGTATTATACGGTCGATGATATTCCCGGTGGGTTGAGGATGTAACGAGCCATTTGATTGGCTAATGAGATTTCGAGCAGAAGGGTCAAAAATAACTATCGGTCTACCGGTAATTTATCGCTAGACCGTTATTTGAAATAGGGGTCTACCCTTATCTTAAGGGTAGACCGATATTTTTATCGGTAGACCGGTAAAAATATAAGGGTAGAGCGCTATTTTTACCGGTCAACCCCTATTTTAAATATCGGTCTAGCGCTATATTGACTTTAGACCCTATTCGCGCGCCATAACTTTGGGGAAATTGTTCAATACCCAAATTATTAAAGAATTTCTTGTTGCTTCAAAGAATTGTGTAAACAGTCGTCCAAAGTTGCATAACAAGGAATTATACCGTCACTTTTCTTCGAAAACCACGTAACTGCAGCTTGCTTAAAGCTGCAGTTACGTGGTTCTCGAAGAAAATCAGCAATATTTTGCTTTGTATGCAGAATTCGCAGTCTAGTATATAATTAAATAAGTCTAAAATTCCATTTTCTGCGACCTTTTCTGTTGCCTTGGATTTCCGTTTGATATCCTATGTCGTCTGCTTAAATAATGTCAGAAACAAGGTTTATATAAGAAACAAACTTTTTTTTTATAAACCCTTTACCAAACGACAAAATTTCAGGTTGGTCCAAATTCAAAGATGTTGCAGACGACTTTACAAATGAATGAAATTCAAATTTTTGTTATCTTTTAGGGTAGAAAATATTGTGGAAAATGAAGAAATTGCTTGTCACAAGCAATTTCTTCTTTTTCCACAATGTTTTCAAAAGCCATTATCTTGTGAGGAGTGAAAAAGAGTCACTGTGTGGTAATGGGTTAACCTTTTACCAGACGGAGATAATCTTATTTGAAGACGTTTTACTTAACAACTATGAAAATAAACTACATGTATACGTACATTGTAGTACAGAGAACAATTGGGGAAAAGAAGAAAATGATGGTAATAAGCATTTTGGTATCTTTCATGAAATGTCCCAAATCCATTTTCTTTTCGGGACTTGAAATCCAGAACTTTTACAGGTTCAATTATAACAAGAGATGTTTGTAAAACATATATGCCCCCTCAAGGGCCTACATTTGATGTAGGTCAAAGTCCAAGGTCAAGTTAACAAGGTCCAAGGTCATGGTAAAATATGAAAGGTCTTGGTAAGAGGGGTCTATATGTGAAATATCAAAGCTGTATATGTAAAAGTAGAAGAAGCATAGGCCAGGTTAAAGTTTTTAAAAGTAGGTCAAATGCCAAGGTCAAGGTCATGGTCAAATGTGAAAGGTCTTGGTTAGAGGTGTCAATGTGTGAAATATCAAGGCTGTAGGTGTAAAAGGACATGATATATATGCCTGGTTTCAGTCTTTTTAAAAGTAGGTCAAACTCAAAGGTCAAGGTTACAATATTCAAGGTCATGGTCAAATGTGAAAGGTCTTGGCAGGAGGTGTCTATGTGTGAAATATCAAGGCTGTATGTGTAATAGGACATAAGATAAAGGCTAGGTAAAAGATTTCTAAAAGTATGTAAAAATCAAAGGTCAAGGTCAAAGAGGCCAAGGTCATGGTCAAATGTGAAAGGTCTTGGTAGGAGGTGTCCATGTGTAAAATATTGAGACTGTATAGGTAACAGGACATGAGATATAGGCCTAGTTTAAGTTTTTTAAAAGTAGGTCAAACTCCAAGGTCAAGGTCCAAGGTCATGGTCAAAAGTGAAATATCTTGGTTGGAAGTGACCATGTGTGAACTATCAAGGCTGTATATGTAAAATGATGTGAAATATAGGCCAGGTTAATGTATTATTAAAGAAGGTCAAACACCAAGGTCAAGGTCACAAGGTCCAAGGTCATGGTTAAATCTGAAAGGTCTTGGTCGTAGGTGTCCATGTGTCAAATATCAAGGCTGTATGTGTAAAAGGAATTTATATATCGGCTAGGTTAAAGTTTTTTTTAAAGTAGGTCAAAGTCAAAGGTCAAGGTCACAAGGTCCAAGGTCATGGTCAAATGTGAAAGGTCTTGGTAAGATGTGTCCATGTGTGATATACCAAGGCTGTATGTGTAATTGCACATAAGATATAGGCCCAGTTTAATTTTTTTAAAGTAGATCAAACTCCAAGGTCAAGGCCACATGGTCCAAGGTCATAGTCGTATGTGATAGGTCTTGGTCGGAGGTTTCCATGTGTCAAATATCAAGGCTGTATGTGTAAAAGGACATGATATATCCGCCAAGTTAAAGTTTTTTAAAAGTAGGTCAAACTCCAAGGTCAAGGTCACAGAGTCCAAGGTCATGGTCAATCGTGAAAGGTCTTGGTAAGATGTGTCCATGTGTGAAATATCAAGGCTGTATTTGTAAAAGGTCATGAGATATATGCCGGGTTTAATTTTTTTTAAAGTAGGTCAAACTCCAAGGTCAAGGTCACAAGGTCCAAGGTCATGGTTAAATGTGAACGATGTTGATAGGAGGTATCTATGTGTGAGATATCAAGGCTGTATGTGTAAAAGGACATGAGTTATAGGCAAGGTTAATAATTAAGTGTAAAAATCAACAAAGGGCAATAACTCCAAGAATTTGATTGGCAGAGTTACGGTTCTTGTGCACTGCACCTCTCCATAATGAAATCTATTCACCTGTAAAGTTTCATGATTCTACCTTACATATTTTTTGAGTTGTGCTCCGGACAAGAATCAAGTTATAAAATCAACAAAGGACAATAACTCAGAAAATTTGATCGGCAGAGTTACGGTTCTTGTGCACTGCACCTCTCCATAATAAGATCTATTTACCTGTAAAGTTTCATGATTCTACCTTACATACTTTTTGAGTTATGCTCTGGACAATAATCAAATTTGAAAATCAACAAAGGGCAATAACTCCAAAAATATGATCGGCAGAGTTACGGTTCTTGTGCACTGCACCTCTCCATAATGAGATCTATTCACCTGTAATGTTTCATGATTCTACCTAACATAGTTTTTGAGTTATGCTCCGGACAAGAATCAAGTTTGAAAATCAACAAAGGGCAATAACTCTTAAAAACTTGATCAGCAGAGTTACGGTTCTTGTGCACTGCACCTCTCCATAATAAGATCTATCCACGTGTAAAGTTTCATGATTGTACCTTACATACTTTTTGAGTTATGCTCCGGACAAGAATCAAGTTATAAAATCAACAAAGGGCAATAACTCATAAAATTACGGTAAAAGTTACGGTTCTTGTGCACTGCACCTCTCCATAATGAGATCTATCCACCTATGAAGTTTCATGATTCTACCTTTAATACTTTTCGAGTTATGCTCCGGACAAGGTTTGGTCTACGGACAGACCGACCGACCTACGGACCGACCGACCGACCTCCCGACCGACCGACCGACCGACACTTGCAAAACAATATACCCCCATTTTCTTCGAAAGGGGGCATAATTACGTTGTAAATATATATGACGACAATATTAGGCTAATAACAGTTTTTTGGTCTTTCTTGGTAGTAAACATCATTGTAGCAAGCAGTTTCCTCATTTTCTACAATGTTTTGTGAAAGCCTTTATCTTTTGGTCGTTTGAAGACGTCATCATGTTGGAAAAGATGAAGGTTCTCCATTGATCATTAGATACCAAACTCTTCATGAAACTTCGGGGGTCATCTGTGGCAACGGAAATTGACGATGATGAATTTATTATATTCTCGTCTATTCCCGGACATCATCCGCAGGTTCGTCAATTTCCGTTACCACGGATGACGCCCGAAGGTGCTCGAATTGTTTGGTATCTAATTATAGTTGGAATTCCTCAATGAGAGAGAGCTTTCCGGTTCTTGTTAGAATTAAAACTTGAAAGCTGAATTTTTAGTAGAAAGATCTAATAGATGTTTTTTTTCTGAAATTAAAATTGAAACTTTTTGGCGAAATCACGAATAAAGAAAATTCAGCAATTGGATTCAAAATTTGTGAATTTAATTATACGCCGCCGGAGGCCGTACATTGGCGTCATCTTCTCCGTCTGTCCGTCCGTCCGTCCGTCCATCCGTCCGTCCGTCCGTACGTCCGTCCACTTTTCTTGTCAACGCAACTCCTCCTAAGTTTCTGGCTGGATCTTCTTGAAACTTGGTCAATGTTATCACCTCAATTGGTAGATGTGCATGAAGGAAGAATTTTATGGTTCATTGATTTTTGCCTGAGTTATGCCCCCTTAAAACTTAGTCTCTGGAGCGGCGTATATTGTGACCATGGCCCTCTTGTTTTGATTTATAATGATTTGAAATCATAACGTTAAAATTCTTCATTACGAAATACCATTCCCTTAACAAGACCTGATTTGACGTAATTTGTAGAACGTGCTTGGGAAAACATTGAGACAAAGGAAGAATATGCTGATGATCTTTTATCTTGTATAATATATAGGCTATATGTTTATGTCAAGGAACATTTGATATTAGAAATGGATCGTTAGAACTTGAACCCTTTCCTACAGAAATATTTAATATTCCCTAATCTAGATAACTTTGGATAAAAGAAAAAATGCTAATTTCCAGTATTTCAACTTTTTCCCTCTAAGCTTTCCATACTGCAGTATTTTGCAAAATTATAAGTAGAGATTTCGTGGACTGCAACATTTTAAATTTGGAATAACTAACATATTTATCGTTTGGGAAAGGGATAAAGCCAACCCAATAGACCATTATTGCGTCTGAAAATGAACGCAGATGATCATATGGAAGAAAGCTTTCCATTTAAAGGACATATTTACGTTTGCATTGATTCCGTTTATAGGTTATGTCGTCTGCATGCTATCAAATATTGTCTGAGACGTCGGAATAAATCGCGATATATGACTGAGTGCGATATGATTAAACCTTTTCCAGACGACAAAATTTATAGGGTGGCCCCATTTGAAAGTTGCTACAGAAGATAAAGTTAGTGTTGTCAGAGAAAACAATTTTGAACTAAAAAGCAAAGAATTCTTCGGCAAAAGAAGAAAGTACTGATGTGCTTGTGACAAGCAATTTCTTCATTTTTCACAATGTTTACTAAGCCAAAATGAAGAGATTTTCAAAATTCCATCAACTTGAAATTGTTGTCTGCAAATTTTTTCAAATTGAGAGTCTGAAATTTTGCCGTCTGGTTATGGGTTAAACAAATCGGCAAATTAGTCCACAATTTTTCATATTGTAAATGGTTACATTTATCAGAAGGGGGTCAGTGTGTCATTTTGTCAATGAATTAGTTATCTATTACAAATGAGTAATTGCCTATCAAGTGCGGTCGATGACAAATTAAGAAAGAGACTTATGTCTTTGTTCAATAACCGTTAGATCTAAATGACCCTTAATTTGATAGGAAACAATTCATCAGCACTATGAAGTGTTTCGTATTCTAGTAATCTTAATTCATGTTTGAATCATTCGAACATGTACAGTCATTGATCATTTCCGGTAGAGTTTTGGTTGGTTTCTAGTGTGATTTAAAAACAACAAAGAAAGAAGAAAAACAACGACAACACGCATTTTCTTTTTTCTTCTGCTTGTGTTTTATGGGAAACGAAATATTTCGAAGATCGCATGGACACTGGTGGCATACCTCTTACCTCTATAAGATACTGGCTTTAGAAAACATTGCAGAAAATGAAGAAATTGCTCTGTGGCAAGCAATTTCTTCATTTTCCATATTTTGTCCACCCAGTTAGACAAACAAAACATTCACATGAAATTGTCGCCTGCAACATCTTTGGATTTGGACCAATCTAATTTTTGCCGCCTGGTAATGGGTTAAAGCATATACATAGAAAACCTTGGGAGAAAGACCGTTGAAGTGTGCTACTTAACCCTTTCCCAAACGACACAATTTTTGTATGGATCAATTTGAGAGCTGCTGCAGACGATGAAATAAATGATATATCAAAGATAGAATATATGCATATTATAGCAAAGAAAGTATTGAGACAAAAGGAGAAAATGCTGATTATCAGCATTTTCTTCTTTTGTCACAATATTTTCCAATGCCTCTTCTATCAGACACGTCAAAACCAGGTCTTGTTTGGGAAAGGGTTAAATGAACCTGGTTATCGAACCTACAACCTTGAATGATATTTAAGTCTCATTTTTTTCACCCACAAAAACTCATAATCAGGGTCGGTTGTACTAAATAGATATGAACTACATGAAATGACCGTCATGATCATGTCTGACCTAACAATCCTTGTTTTTTATGTTTCTTATTCTAGTATAAAGAAAATTATATTGGGATAAAAGCAAAAAAAGGGGATTACAAACAACATTTCCTCCTTTTGTCTCCACGTTCTGTGCTATTATTAACAGAGGAGTCTTAATTTTATCCATGTGGGAAATGGCAAAGTGTAACTAAGTTATCAAACACAAGACCTTGAAATGACAAGAATTGTCCACTATCGACAATCAAATAAGGTTCACGCCATCTCGGTCGGTTGTACTAAATAATTATGAACTACATAATATGACAAGCTTAATTTTCCCTGACATTTATAAGCATTGTTGTTGGTGCTCTTCCATGAGAAATCCTCATTGGGAATAGATGGATTTTGCTGATAATCAGCATTTTCTCCCATATTCATATTATTTTCTATCCAACGATCTTTCAAATGGTCTTGATATTATGTTGTCAGTAGCACTTTTTATATATATTTTGTTGGATCTATAACCATTTTGTTTAAGGAAGGGTTAATTAACTCTGTCATATCACATCACGTTATATTAAAGCTGAAATCGTGAGAGATCACACTTATTTGTCTAGAAAGCGTCGGTTTTCACCGGCTTGTCAACCTTTTACAAATCGACAAAAATCCAGAATGTTCCATTTTGAAAGTCAACACAGACGACACAATAAATATACTTTGAAATTGCACAGTGTAACAAGGAACATCTGCATTTTCGTCTTTTGCCATATATATGTACAGTCGACACTCGTTGTGTCGAAGTCGGAGGGGCCGTCAAAATACCTCGACATATCCGGAGTTCGACTCATCCGATTTTGTTCGGCTTCGAGGTATTTGATATTTGACCATTTCTGAAACTTATCAAGTACGAATATTATTGAAATATAGTAGGAAAAGGAAAGAAATTGCTCGTGTCGAGCAATTTCTATCCTTTTCCTACTATATTTCAATGGGTATATTCAGTTCGAAATTATTTTGTTTTAAAAAAAAATATGTCAATAGATGAGATTTAAGACGGGACCAGATTTGAACTTCGACTTAAGCGAAAATCCGACTTATCCGATGTCGACATAACGAGTGTCGACTGCATATAATGTTTCTCCAAGCTTTAACATACAAGATACATCAAAACCAGGTCTTGTTTGTGAACGATATTATCAAGATTTTTATTGTTTCACATGTACGTGAACCTGTCACGTTATTGAAAGCGTGGCATCGATCTGCTTGTTTTAGGGTTTAGGTCGCTATAGTAATTTGGTCCCGCGGTCATGTGGTAGAATATGTGCCTCTGGACCAAATGGTCCTAGTTTCGAATCCAACTTCGATTCAATCCTTAGATACAGAAATAGTTTTTCTGTGATATCGTGACGAATATCACGTATCCATTACTGATTGTTTACTACATTTTAATACGAAACAATCAAGCTCTGGTGTCACTGTTGGGGAAGTCGGCCAAAGCGAGGACGTTTTTTCGCGATCAATGCATTCCGTCGGTGTTGTTATAAAATATCGTAACTACGGCTTCGATAAAGCCGTAGTTACGAGATTTTATAACAACACAGGCGGTTTGTCAATACATATCGGTAAACCCTGTCTATTTTTAGAACAAATTCATTTTATTAGAAAAACTATCCAATCAGATCTTTAAACTCACATTTAAACGCAAAATATCTGTACCTAAGTCCTTATTGTAGCGAAAAAGGTCCCTCGCTTTGGGGGAGTTCACCACGAGTGAACCTTATTATTTGGTCGTTTGAGAAAGTGTTAACCCTTTCCCAAACGAACGAAATTTTAGACCAGTCCAATTTGATAGGAATGGGGGGCGACAAAATTAATAGTATTACATGTAGAAGTCAAAAATATGTAAGCTATGGTACAGAAAATATTGAGAGAAAAGAAGAAATTGCTGATAATCTGGGGACGCCCGTATTATCAAAGATCGTACGATTTCTTTTTGCATATTAACCCTTTCCCAAACAAGACCTGGTTTTGACGTCCCTAATAGAAAAGGCTTGGGAAAAACATTGAAACAAAAGAAGAAACTGCTGATAATCAGCAGTTTCTCCTTTTGTCTCAATATTTTCTCTGCCATATTTTACACAAATCCTATCTTTAATAACATCCATTTTGTCATTTATGACATATTTTGAAATGGGTCACCCTAAAATTTTGTCGTTTGGGAAAGGGTTAATTACTTGTAACTGGTCAAATCCAATTTCTCGTGCAATTAGATGTTTTGTTACACAGTTTACACAAAATCGTGGTCGTAAGATCGTTGATATTACGGTCCCCCATGTCTTGTTTGGGAAAAGATTAATCGAGATCTTTATAGTTTCACATTTTTGTGACCTATCACGCCGCGACAAACGTGATGCCAGTCGTAATAGCCCATTATCGGACGAAATCATTTTAGAATGACATGAATTGGTGGAAAATTTGTCGATTTTTGAATAAAATATTTCTTGGTAAAACAAAATATCTTGTTAAAGCAATGTCTCCCTTTCATGTAATGTTTTCTCCGACCCTTCTCTAAGTGGCATCAAAATGTTTCATTGTGTGGAAAATGCTTAAACCAGTCTACGTTTTCACGTCCCCCTGTAAAAGAGATTTAGAAAACATAGACGGAAAAGAAGAAAATTGGCTTCCAGTATTATTTTCTTGTTAACACATCATTTACTGTCATAATTCAAACAAATTACCAGTTAATCTACATATATTTTCAGTTAATCGGAAAATTGACCAAACGCCAATCGACAAATCGCTCCGCCCAACATAGGATTTAAGACAAACAATGGGGGTATGATTGTTAATAGGGAACGATTTTATCCAGTTAATCGTGACGTAAATTCGGACAAACGAAATAGTATTTCGTAGGTGTTGTTATAAAATCTCGTAACTACGGCTTGATTGAAGCCCTAGTTACGAGATTTTATAACCGCACCGACGGTTTATCATAACATAACGGAAAACCTAGTCTATTGTTAGCACAAAATTCTATGCCCATAGCCTGTCGATTGTTTTGATTGTCAGTCGATAAATCGATACAATAACACGTGTAACGAAGAACAATTGGGGCATGCCATTTTTCTGATCGTCCATTGGCTAATCGATGTTTTTGATTGACAGTCGGCGTTTGGTCAATTTTGTCCCGGCTAAAATTCTGTTGTACGTAAAGGGCTCTTCGTGAAACAAATACTCGTTTATTTTAATTAAGCGTAGACGTGACTATCTATCAACGAAAAATATTCTTCTCGTGTATATAATACTGGAGTTCAAATTCTGACGCGACAGAGCAGCTTTCTTCGTCTTCATTGAACGAAATGACATTCTTTGGTTGTTTGACATCGACACGACCGATTGAGCTGTAATTAAGCAAAAGACGTCCCGTTTGTCCAATGTGTGTGTGTGGTTTGTTAACTAGAGGTTACATGTTCGATCCCTGCCTGACCAAAATGATGTATAGCTCACGATAAATGACCTGGTAGAGCATCTCTAGCTCATAGCTAGCGATGCTATGCCAGGTCGCTTATCGTGAACTGTACTAACTATAATGTCTATCAGACAAGAGCTTTCCTGTGGCGGTAATATACGCCAGATCACTTTATTCTTTTGCAAACGACAAATTTGTAGTGTGGTCCAAATTGAAAGCTATTCCAGACGACAAACAGGGGTTGATAAAAATATATTTTTTGCACAATGTAGGACAGAAACTATTAAGACAAAAGGAGAAAATGCTAGTTATCAGCATTGTCTTCTTTTGTATCTATGTTTCCCCAAGCCTTTCTGTTCGGGACGTCCAAACCGGGTCTTGTTTGGGAAAGGATAAGAAGAATCAGACCTTGTTTAGGCCCCGGTTTCTCGAAAAAACTTAAGTACGTTCTCATGCTCAAATCTGAGCACCGTGCTCGAATCGCACGAAATCCATGTGAACTTCAATCGAATACCCTTCAACGTTGGAGAGTATTCCTTTGAATTGAGCATGTTCTCATGAGTTTATACTTAAGTTTTTTCGAGAAACCGGGGCCTGGGGCCTGTTTCATCAAAACATTTAAGACGTATTTTTGACTTACCGAGGACTTACCACATGTTTAGGGGAAGATTCGCGTATCGTCAATCAGCCATAAGCTAGGTAATGCGATTGTTGTTTTAAGCGTTTTTTAAGTCTTCGGTAAGTCAAAAATACGACTTAAATGTTTTGATGAAACTGGCCCCTGGATTGGGTTCGACTTATCCTCAATCTTCTTTCACCGTTGGCCGCGTTGAAGTTCCAACGGTCTATGCTACCCCGATAAACAATCAAACTTCTGATAAAAGGAATAACGGATAAGAATGGAAAATTACGTAGGCCTATAAAACGTTTAGTCTTATTCCAAACCCCATGTTGATGGTACTCATTATAACCGTCTTTAATCCTTTCCCAAACGACGAAGTTTAAGAGTGATCTGCTTCAGAAACTGCCAAAAAATGATGAAATGTATGTTATTAAAGATAGTATTTGTGTAAAATATGGCACAGAAAATATTGAGACAAAAGGAGAAACTGCTGGTCACCAGCAGTTTCTTCTTTTGTCTCAATGTTTTCCAAAACAATTCTTCATAAAGACGTCAAAACCAGATCTTGTGTGGGAAAGGGTTAAGAGACGGTTCCAATAAGTACCTACAACATGGGGCTTGCTGAACAGCAAAATTAATGTTTGTTATCACTTTTCTTTGCTTTAAAGAGACATTTCAGAATTTTTTGCCATAAATTTTACTTTTATTTTTATCTGAAAGAGCATATTTCCTTATGAAAATTCTGAAAATTTCAAGCCAAAATATTGCGCCGTTTACGAGATATTTATATTTTTGTGTTAAAATTGAACAAACTGTTGTGGACAACAGTTCGGATTTATATGCAATTTATCGATTATGTCTCAACTTTAAATGCGTGTTTCTCGCTTATTGGCAACAACTTAAAACAAGAGGACCATGATGGTCCTATATCGCTCACCTGAACCAAAATGATATAAGCAACACTTTTCTTCAATTCAAAAAATATTTATGACTTTTAGACTGAAAACAAACTTATGGTCAATAACATTGTGAAAATCGAACTCATCCAAGATTTCATCTTGCCCAACATTGTGCCCAAGATTTGTCTTGTTTGATAAATAATTGTAGATTCTGGAGTATAAACAAGGACGAAAACAGCCTAAAACAGCATTTTTGTCAAATTCAAGGGCACATTACTCTTGACTTCCTAGTCAGATCAGGCTGAAAATCAAACTCAACCGAGATCTTATTATATCCAACATTGTGTCCAAGATTTGTCTTGATTGGTCAATAATTGTAGATTCTAGAGTGTAAACAAGGTCTAAAGCAGCCGAAAACGGCAATTTGATCAAATTCAAGGACACATAACTCTCCACTTTTTGTCAGATTGGACTGAAAATCAAACTTATCCAAGATCTTATGGTCTCAAACATTGTGTTCAAGTTTTGTCTTAATTGATAAATAATAGTAGATTATAGAGTGTAAACAATGTCAAAAACAGCAGAAAGCGGCAATTTTATCAAATTCAAGGGCACAAAACTCTCATCTTTCTGGTCAGATCAGACTGAAAATCAAACTCATCTGAGATCTTATGGTCTCCAACCTTGTGTCCAAGATTTGTCTTGATTGGTCATAAATTGTAGATTCTAGAGTGTAAATAGGGTCGAAAACAGTCAAAAACAGCAATTTTGTCAAATTCAAGGGCTCTAAACTCTCAACTTTCTGGTGATCAGATAAGACTGAAAATCAAACTCATTTAAGATCTTATGATCTCCAATATTGTGTCCAAGTTTTGGATTAATTGATCAATAATTGTAGATTCTAGAGTGTAAACATCGTCGAAAACAGCCAAAAATGACAATTTTGTCAAATTCAAGGGCAAGTAACTCTCGACTTTCTGATCAGATCAGACTGAAAATTACACTCATCCGAGATCTCATAGTCCCAAACATTGTGTCAAAGTTTTGTCTTGATTGATGAATAATTTTAGATTCTAGAGTGTAAACAAGGTCAAAAACAGCCGAAAATGGCAATTTTGTCAAATTCAAGGGCACATAACTCTCGTCTTTCCAGTCAGATCAGACTGAAAATCGAACTCATCCGAGATCTTATGGTCTGCAATGTTATGTCCAAGATTTGTCTTGATTGATCAATAATTGTAGATGCTAGAGTGTAAACAATGTCAAAACTAAGTATTTTTCGCATTCAAGGGCAGATAACTCCTGTATTTCTAGTTTGATCTGACCCATAATCGAACTCATCCGAGATCTTATGGCCATACATGTTTTGACCAAGTTTGGTCAAGATTGGCTTATATTTGTAGATGCTAGAGTGTAAACATGAAATTGTGAACGAACGGACAGACAGACGGACAGACAGACGGACGACGGACAAAAAGTGACCACAATAGCTCACCTTGAGCACTTCGTGCTCAGGTGAGCTAAAAACTAATAGTATTTAAACTCATTAGAATAACCAATCTTGGCATCAAGACATACTTTAAAAACTTGAAATAGGAATGAAATGTCCCTTTAACCTTTCCTTGTTTTTGCCATAACTATTTGAACGTTCAGGTGGGCTAATAAAAGACAACATACGAAGACAGGTGTATTTCTCATTTTTTATTCATAATTTATCTTTAAATAATTCATTCAATTTTCTCATAGAAATGTCTATTTTACAACAAAACAACTTAACATGATAGATTTATGAGAAAACTTCAGACATAATAATTTTCTTATCATATCTTCATAATTTCTCGATGGGATTTTTACAAAATATCATAAATACAACTTTTTAAAACATTTCATAGAAACCAGAATTTAAGGATTGTCAAAATTCCAGTGTACTGTAGGCGGCAATACATATCTTACAAGAAACGTATGGTTTTCATTTCAATCCTTTCCAAAACAAGACCTGGTTTTGACGTCCCTAATAGAAAAGGCTTATGAAAACATTGAGGCAAAAGAAGAAACTGCTGATAACCAGCAGTTTCTCCTTTTGTCTCAATATTTTCTGTGCTATCTTATAGACCTCTACACAAATTCTCTCATTATCAACATGTATTTACACTTTCAAATTAAAGGAGGAATAACACTTAACATCTTGCAAATTTTCTGAGAACTTCGTACAAAAAAATAAATATATATTATTAAAATATGGTCTTTAAATTGCATATATGCCAAATCTTAGCTTTCTACCTTGTGTATTGGCTTAGATGTCGACGGATTTAAATCCCCATGATTTTTTGTCGGGGGGGGGGGGATAAAAATTATAATAATAAAACATATGGGGTTTTAAATCCGTCAACATCCTAGCCAATACACAAGATAGAAAGCTAAGATTTGGCATAGATGCAATTTAAAGGCCATATTTTCATAATATATATTTATTTTTTGCACGAAGTTCTCTGAAAATTTGTAAGATGTTAAGTGTTATTCCCCCTTTCAACCAACCCAAAATTTTGTTGTTTGGGAAAGGGTTAAATGATAAAATGTTCCTGTTCTACAATTTATCCTTTTCACACAATGTTTTCAAAGGATACAGCTTTGAGCTGGGATCTGGAAAAGGGTTCCCTAAAATGACAGTTGAAAACATCGTGGAAAATGGAGAAAATGCTTGTCACAAGCAATTTCTTCATTTCCCACAATGTTTTCCGTCCAAAAAGACCTAAAAATTAAAAAAAAATCATTCACTTGAAATTGTTGTCTGCAGGATCTTTCAATTTAGACCGCCCTAAAATTTTGTCGTTTGGTAATGGCTCAACTATTTCATAACCTGTAACAAACGTAAAATAGCGACATATGTTCCGATCAAACCGCACAGTTTGCACTACTCAAATGCTATAAAATCCTGGCTGATATATTTTCTACCATAATCATTTATTTTGTCGTCTGCACGTCGTTTGAATTTGGACCAGTCCCAAACTTTGTCGTCTGGTGTAGATGTTGATAAATACGGTCAGTGTGAGATGTCATAACTTTTGCTTCTATAAATAAACACGAAGACAAAATTTATACACGTACTCCTCGCTTATAGCTCACGTTGAATGACTTGACAGAGCATTTCTCGCTATAAGCTAATGTCCCTATCATTAATTATCATAATGATTTTATATAGGTATTTTTGCATCAGCCATTCCATGAACAAAACGAATTTATACAGATGTACATTTACATTTTATGTCGCTCGAGAAATAGTTTTTCCAAATGTTGCAAAAGGATGAAAATAGATCTTTGCCAAAGGCATACCATATGTTGCTTGCACGAATATCGCAGGAGATTCAAATTTACAACTCAAACTTGTATAATAAAAGAGGACAAAAATATTGTGTATGTATCTAAAATGAAAATCTAAAATGAAAAATATATTATGTTTTTGTTTTGATTGGTATGTAGCAAATTGCTGACATTTTTATCTATTTTTTTTTCTAAAAAAAATCCCCACATCAAAGAAATGAAAATAAATCATCGCTAGTATGTATACTTTAATTTATATATCTGACCTTAGCATTTACACTTTTTGCCTCAATATTTCCAGTGCATAAATCCCATATTTATCCACATCCGTTTTGTTATCTATAACAACTTTCAAAATGGAATATTCTGGTTAGTTGTCATTTTGGACCACCAACTGCAGAGTAAGTTCAAACAGTTTGATGTGACAAAATAATTTGTACTTGCTACCTTGTAAAAATTAAATGCGCCTTTTATTGGCAGGCAGAACGAGTGCAGAAAAACATATCCTGTCATAAGTATCAAATGGAAAGGCTCATTCGAATGTGGCAATAGAATAAATGTAAGGAAAATAATGAAAATGAAAAACTTCTACACAAAAATGACGATTGTTTAAATTCAGTGTCGTTTGCAACTCTCTTATAATTGTATAACTGACTGTTTGTTGTTTGAAAATGATTTTATGCAAAGAGATCATTATAAAAAGTTAATGAACTTTTTGACCCGAAGAACTTTTTTTTTGTTTTTGACAAAGCAAGTGCAAAAATAATATTAAATGCAAAGGTAACAATGTATCAGAAAACATATGAGCCGGGACATATAAAATGGGCCCTTAACCCTTTCCCAGTCAATGCCTTGCTCGAATCAGATGAATATGGAAAACATTGTGGGAAAATGAGAAGTTGCACAGAACGTGCAATTTCTCCAATTCCCACAATGTTTTCTATCCCATCAGAAAATCAAAAACGTTTTCTGCAGTTTTAAATGTGTAGTCTGCAAATCCTTTTAATTTTGGTAAAGTTCAAATTTTGTCCGAGTGGTAATGAGTTAAAACGTTTACCGATCAGCATTTGGTCAAATGCAGTCTAATAAGGATTAATTCTGACTTAATGTTGCTACTGGTAACGAAGAAACTTTAGAAGACCAGCATGGATCTTGATCAGACTGTGCATAATGCATAGTCTGATGTAGATCCATGTTGGTCTCAAATACTAGCCAATGAAGGCCCATTTCCCAGACCGCGGCACATTATATTTATGTTAATTGTAAGCACTGTTTATGACAGATATAGGTTAATGAATCATGGTACGTTGTGTCGTTCAGTAAAACATCACATTTTGGTGTGTCATGACTAATTAGGGGTTGATGCAAGTGCGAACAAGAGCCGTCACAGACGGATTATGCTCCCCGAATAAGTGTTTGTCACAAAATAAAAACTGTCATTCATTAAGCCCCCTTTTTCCATGACGGATACTTTGTACACACATTATTTATAGAATATGGTCTAGAACATCTCATTTATCGCATAAGTACAAAATTTCATTCAATTCTGCCCATTAGATGATGAGAAATTGAAGAAAAACAAATTTTTACATTAAGGCCCCTTTTTCCATGACGCAGCCTCAAATCAAGAAACAGAGAAAAAGGTCCCTAGGGATTATCCCAGGGAGTTCACATGTGAAGTTTCATTGAATTTGGTCCAAGGGTTGCTGAGATCTGGCTGTGGACGGACGGACACACGGACGGACGGACGGACGGACAGACGGACGGACGGACGGACGGACAGCATGGCGACTATATGCTCCCCCGAAATTTTTCGGGGAGCATAAAAAGTACGACCCTGATCAGGTCGTACAGTAAAACATCACATTTTGGTGTGTCATGACTAATTAAGGGTTGATGCAAGTGCGAAAAAATACGACCCTGATCAGCCAGTGCAAAATATGCAAGAACAGCTTGATCAGAGCCCGGATTATTCACAATTTGACAACGGCTACAACTATGTTTAACGACCATTGGTCCTTACAAGGCATGCTTTTTTCTTGTTCTCTATACAGATTTCGACTAAACCAAAGAAGCACCACAGGTGGCACTCCTCCGCCTTTTCCGACAAGTCCAATTTCGAAGTAACGCTTAGGGAAATGAGCTTTTCGCTCTGCAAAGGTGTAACGTCATTTGTCGGTGAAATTCTTGTTTGTGGGTACTTGTTACTAATTAGAATTGTAACACAAAATGTGGCTACCAACCAAATATGTAAGACTATTGAATTTGAATTGTATAATTAGTTCAACTCTTATCTTGAGCACTAGAATATGACATCAACAGTTTAGATAAAAACAGCATCTCATAAAAAATGACCTCATAACATAAATTATAACAGAACAAAAGTAATGACTAAAAACATAGTCGCTATAAGCCTATATAAGTAAACCGTGCTTACGAGGGACGGTCGGAAAGTAGTTGGACTTTTCGTGCTGCTGTCTCTCCATTTGCAACTGTATAAACACATTATATATTGGTGAAATCTACATCCATTTGCAATTAATGTGGTCAGTTTATTTTCAAAGAAAGTTGAATATATGCAATATTCTGTCCACTTATATGTGATAGGGGTTTGATGTACCATAGGCTATTTGTTAGAGGAACAACAAGGGTAACCAAAACAAAAGAACAGTCTAGTCATTTTAATCGCGAAGAATTTAAGTTTTTGAACTACATTATCACTGAAGATTGAATAATGGTTCATAATTCCGAACTTGGGATAAAAACTCAGTCACAGCAGTCATAGAAACGAGCTGGTTCCCCACCTCTGAATAGATTAAGCTTTTACATTCGGCTGGTAGTCATGTTTGTTGCTTTTTTGGATTCACGAGGTCTGATAGTTAGTCATTTCATGTCAAATGGTAAAAACTGTCATTCCTAGTACAAGTCTGAAGTAATTCAGAAAAAAACAAAGAATAAATGCTGAAGTAAACGCGTCCTAGGTTAGCAAAGAAAAATGTTTTCTACTTTACGATTACGCACGCTCCCATACCACCGCATCTACAGTGGAGATTATCAAATATTACCCATGACAAAAGTTGTTTTACTCTTCTTATAACCCAGGCCCTATCCCACACGACTTTTATTTGTGTCTAGAACTGATGAAAATGCTTGCTGAGAAGAAATTTGAGACCAGGGCGCCTTTGATACCGGTGGTTACACAGTACCTAATACAGTGGGTCTACGTCATGGGTAATAGTGGCAATAGTAAAGCTCCTACGAAGATGGCAAAAATGCATAGACATAGATGGATAATTTCTTTAAACAGTGTAGAAAGAATTTTGTTAAAAAATTAAATAGTTTTAGAGAACTAGTCAAAAGTCCAACTACTTTCCGACCGTCCCTCGTATTTGGGCACTTTATACAAGATTCAATACATTTCGCCCTGAATAAGCAAGGTTTATCTAAAGAAAGACTAAAACAGCAAATAAAATAATAAATTATTAATACATCGTTGTTTTTCTTTATAAACTTCGTAACTACAGCTTTTTAAAGCTGTAGTTACGAGGTTTTTGAAAAAAAGCATCTTGGATGGAACATAATAATTATTGGAATTTAAAATCACTAACGTGCGAGGATTCCATTTTGCTTTTATCGGATAAAGTTTCAACAGACTAAATTCTTTCCTTGACTTCACCGCGGCTATCTAAGACCAGCAAAAACTGATTGGGCTTAACAAATAACCACACAGTGACTCTCAGTTTTAAATCCCTACAACTTAATGGCTTTGGAAAACATTGTGGAAAATGAAGAAATTGCTTGTAACAAGCAATTTCTTCATTTTTCACAATCTTTCCGACCCAAAATGGTCAATCGTTTTTTTTTTAATTTGATTCACTTAAAATTGTCGTGTCGGCTGCAACATCGTTGATTTTGGAACAGTCTACAATTGCGTCATTTGGTAATGGTTTAAAGACGACAAAGTCAAATTGAATGAAATGAAATTGAGTAGCCTACATCACAGCAGAGAAAGTATCGATGGAAAATAAGAAAATACGAAAATACAAGTACATAATACTCATTATTTTCTTCTTTTTCCTGAACATTTTCTAAGATTTCCGTGTTATGATGCCAAAACAAGGAATTGTTTGAAAATTGATTACAAACAAAACAGGTAAAACATGGATCTAAAGCATTTTTGTGCCCAGGCCCCTTTAATCACATCCCCTGAATTGAAGGTACTCATCTGTTTTGTCTTGATCAGACGGAGAAATGAAATTTGCTCATTTCGTTTTGTTTATATTCCCAAATTATGACGCCCCTTGTCGCATAACAAGATTAATGTTAGGAAAAGATTGTGGAAAATTAAGAAATTGCTTGTGGCAAGCAATTTCTTCATTTCCCACAACGCCTTTTCCTACCCAGAAAGAACAAAAATGTGAAATTCTGTTCGCTTGAAATTATAGTCTGCAAAATGTTAGAATTTGAACAACCAAGGCTCTTCGCCGTTTGGTAATGGTTAACACAATGAGTCGTTGCAGGTTGCTAATATGCGTAGATTCCATCTTGAAAATGAGACGTGGAAAACTCAACAGACGCCTTAATGTCGGAATGTGACGTCATTTCCTGTTCTATGATCATATTTATATCCAGTCTATTTGAACAGTTATAGACTGTCTGGCTGATAAAAGACTCAGGCACTTTGTTTGAATTGATATTTCTGAAGTCGTTTGGTGTGAGATATGTAGTTCTTACGTCATTGCAGAAATGGTCGTACCTTTCTGAACTAGGACTGTCGTCTGTCAATTTCTCACGCACTATGAAATTAGATTCCGCGATCATCGCGTCCGTTTCATATTCACTTTGTTGCACTTTTTCTACACTGTCTTTGGAATACTCACTAGAACTTTCATTATTGTTGTTGTTGTTATTGCATTGCGGACACAAGGCACTATGAGAACAATTTTGATTGCACTTTGGCTCATTACTATCGTCTGTTTGCGTGTTTTCACTTAATGACTGTTCAACAACTTCCGGTTTCGACTGGTTTTCTACTTCCGTTTCATCACCGAGTTTATCTCTAAGATTGCTCATCAGCGTATCGGTCATATCGTCCGTGATTTTCTCGTGAGCATTACACAAATACGGATCGTCATACAAGTACGAACTAGATAGACAATTATTATTCAACACTCCATACGAATAGTCTCCTCGACGCTTCCGGTAGCCATATTTAGACTGCTTCGATTTTTCGTCTCTAACTTCCGTTTGCAGTCGTTTCATCGTGTTGTTAATGAGCACTGAGCGTCTAAGGAAGATCTCAGGGTCTTCCAGATGCTTAAGTTTCTGCATCGAGATTTTTAACACCTTTTTACGTTCTTCCTTCCTTTCCCGAGGCGTGTTAAGAAATGGCGATATCCGTTTAGGAGGCACAAATATTTCGTCAAACTCGTCGAACTCTGATTTTCGTTTCTTTCCCTTTCGTACACACGTATCCACCTCTGTGTTGTTTGTATTACACATCTCTGTTGGCCTGTGTATCATTGGTCCTGAAGATAGAAATTGAAACAATGTAAGAAAATAATTTGAAACGCCGTGAAATTAAGGCCACAGCTTTTGTCAAAATAAGATTTGATCGACCAGCTTAAGTTGCTTAAGTTGTAAAGTGTGACAGGCAACACAATTGACAAAACAAAATGGTGAAAATACATGTACTGATCATTGATACCAATGCATTGAAGATAAATGAGACGGAAAATCTTAATAGCAAAGCAGTTAACAAATAATCTCAAGCATGGTACATGAATTTTTAAAATAACAAGACGGAAATGAACAATGGTCGTAAAAGTTCAGCTAATGACGAAACATAATTTGCAACGCATCTTTGTCGAGCCATGAAACTAAATTACACCGCAAATCTTTTGTACCTTGTTCGTTACTCGCGCATGTAAATGAAATAACGCAAAGTTTAATGGAAAATTTATGACTTCGTATAAAAGTCATGTAGCAAACTAGCTCGCCAGTTTGTCTGTTCTACATAGTTTCACGTCTTCATTTGTACCTTTGTCCCTTTGCCATGAACTATTATACATTGAATGGAAACTTTTTTAGTCTTTTCCAAACAATGGAACTTCGAGACAATCAAATTGGAAAGCTGTTGTAGACGACAAAATTGGTGTTAAAAGGGGTATGGATTGTGTATAATATAGCACAGAAAATATTGAGACAAAATGAGAAAATGCTGATAATCAGCATTTTCTCATTTTGCCTCAATTTCTTCCTAATCTTTATTAATTACATCACGTCAAAACAAGGTCTTGTTTGGGGAGTTAAACCATTCAGTAAAGGAGAAAATATTATTGTCGTTCTAGCAACGTTCCCTTTCCCAGCTGAGTTCAAAATCCTATGTAAGTACATGTAAATAAATGTTGTCTCAAATTTTATTTTCATCCCAAAACTGTCGTTTAAATTGAGTCATGAAAATCATTATACCCGAATATGCCATAATTTTCATTACAGTACTAACAAAATACTTCGTTGTAAGTGAGATTTTAATGTATACCAACAACAAAGCGACATATTGTGTCTTTAAAATGTCAAAATCCTTTTATATCGGTATCTTAATTATGATAACCCTACAAATGAACCACTCCTCGTAATTTCTAGGTCATTCACTACATTATACAAGAAAAGGATTCAAACAAATAACTATTTAATGTGGTATAAATTTTATATTTCACAAGTTATCTGGATTAACCCTTTCCCAACCAAGACCTGGTTTTGACGTCCCTAATAGAAAAGGCCTGGGAAAACATTGAAACAAAAGAAGAAACTGCTGATAACCAGCAGTTTCTCCTTTTGTCTCAATATTTTCTGTGTCACATTTTACACAAACCCTTTTTCAATAACATCCATTTTGTCATTTGTGTCAGTTTTTGAAGTGGATCACCCTAAAATTTTGTCGTTTGGAAAAGGGTTAACCCTTTCTAAAATGCTAAAATATTAAACTTTTCCAATGGAAACCCGTTTCATGCGACAAGGTGGATGCTGAAAAAGACAGAACTTGCGTAAAATAAAGCAAAGAACATAAAGGGAAAAGGGATAAAATGCTGGTTATCGGCATTTTCTTCATTTACCTACATGCTTTCCAAAGGGACATCAAGTCCATGGTTTATTTGGAAGGGTTAAATAAACCACATCACAAAGTAAGCTGCTACCCATGTTTCTTTCTTTCACTCAATTCATACATACAAATCTATGATGTTTGAACTCTTTCATCTTCTAATCGATTTACACAAGTACAAAAAGATTAATGGGATTTCTTCATGGTTTTGTCAATTCATAAACACATGGAATTAATTTACTAACTTAACCCTTTCAAAATCTGCGACTCAACAGGAAATGGGTTAGAAAACCTTTAAGGAAAAAGAAGAAAATGCTGATAACCAACATTTCTCCTTTCCTCCCAAGGGTTTCTATGCTGTAAAACGGAGAATCTCTTCGAACGTTAGCATTATTTTGTTGTGTTTAACCCATTTAATTTCGATCTGTTCGAAATTTTGGGATTTAGGGAAAGGTTTAAAACCGAAACTTTACGATGGGATTTTGAATTTTCAATTCCCAATGCTATGGACAATTTTTTGGCAACCCAACAACTGTGTGATAACTGAATTGAACAGTTGTTGCACTCCGAGCTCTTGTGAGTTTCAACCTGATAACCAATAATTATATTCCCCTGTAGTCTCAATATTTCCTTTGCTATAAAATTACACATTTTCTTCTTTCCATATCAACCATTTCTTCAGCTGCAACTCCTTTAAAATTGGGTTTGTTTCAAATTTCACCGTTCGCGATAAAACTACTTAGAAGGTTAATTGATTTAGACATTCGCACGATGTTGTATTTTGGACCAGCCCAGCCAAAACATGACATTGGCTAGGGTCGAAAATGTCGTAACTACAGCTTGAAAAAGCTGTAGTTATGACGTTTTGGAACGTAGCCGTTGATTGGTTACTAGTAATTGGCCGATGAATTATGGATCTGTCAGCAAGTCCAGGTGATATAACAAACAATAATGGCGGTTATCTTCAGTAACAGCTTGATTAAACCAAAAATACTGGTAAATATGTTGAAAAGTGTCAAGAAGAAGTAACAGATGGATCTATGTTATCGGTGTGTAATAATTGGTTCGTTTGTTGGACAATGGCGTATTCAGAGCTACAGGTTAGAAGCGTAATGAATTTTCAAAATGCAATAGTTAATTCGTTGTTCAGAAACCACTGTGTTGTGGGTACCGTACTATCTAGAATCGTCTCATTGAGACGATTGAAATGAGCACCCTAAACAAAGGATTTGGATTTGAAATATAGATTAAAGATAAGCCCCTGCCCTCTAATCTGTTGCTCTCGTGACGGTGTATTGCATGTTTGTTCAACAATCTTATTACTTTACCGCTGATTGATTGAATGGTGTTTCTTTCTTCATTCAACTGATAACCTATGGTCATATCGCGGTTGCTGGAGCACCTAGCCATGATTTCCTGCGATTTCTCTAACCACTACCACCACAATTTTCTTTCTAGCGTCCAGCTAGCTACTTGAACACATATAGATATAGATTTAGAATTACGAATTTTCTAACCATTTGTGGGATACAATCGCTAGATGTGTGTTTGCCATAGCAGGGGATCGAACCCGGGACCCCATCAGTTAAAGTCTGATGTTCTACTAATCTGTGTGAGCTATGGCCTCGGCAGAGAACGATAAAAAATGCAATGTTGTGGGTATTCGTGTCACGATTCGCGTGTTAAACAATGATTTATAGCTGTATCAGTGAGACAACGAGATAAAATATACCAGAATGCTCATTATCTGCAGTAACAGCTTGAATACACTGTATAACACTTACTAACAAGTAAACACTTCTCGTTGGATACCGCCAATTCGAGTTAACAAATTGCACATTAACTTAATGAAACCATGCAGAGAATGGTGGTAAGAGTGTACAACAGACCCAAATCTAACCTACTCCCCCAACCCAAACGTTTGTTTTGAGTGCGCAGCAGAAACCCTAGGACGTATGTTTAAGCAATAACAA
The DNA here is from genome assembly GCA_963680895.1 of Fragum sueziense. Taxonomy (NCBI): domain Eukaryota; kingdom Metazoa; phylum Mollusca; class Bivalvia; order Cardiida; family Cardiidae; genus Fragum; species Fragum sueziense. The sequence continues at coordinate 9,507,403 of OY804593.1, read as the reverse complement.
CACTGAGCAAAATGCTGATCATCAGCATTTCTTCTTTTCTCTCGATGTTTGTTACACTTAACCAGAACGGGATGTCAAGACCAACGATTGCGTGATATAAAGCCTTTCCGAAATAGGCTTTTTTTCTCTCGTTAACGGCTTGAAAGCGTCTCTTAACATCAATATGCATGTATGCATGATGTAAAAGCTAAGATTTGGCAAAGAAAATATTGAAGCAAAAGAAGAAAAAGCTGTCATCAGCATTTTCTTCTTTTGTCTCAATGTTTTCCAAATCCCTATCAATCAGGTACGTTAAACCCAGATCTCGCTTGGGAAAGGGTTAAATGTTACCACCTGCGCTATCATTATCAAAGCCCAATGTAAAACACATCAAAAGGCTCGTTCATTTTCTCAACAGATATTGAATTTCATGCTACTGTTTACAAATATAGGCGAGCTGTTTGGGGTTAGATTTTCTTTGTTCACTTTCTTAACTCATTTACTAAATATTCGGGGTTTTATTACACTAACATTTCAACGAGATGGAGAAACATTTGTTGCAAGTGAGAAAATGCTGGTCACTAGCATTTTGTATGTTGATTATAAGTTTTCTGTGTGCCGTGAACATCATGACCTCAGTGGTTATTATAATCAAGTTGAGCTTCAGATATTGTTAAAAGGTGGCATGCTTAATCATTAAGCTGTTCCGAAACATAACCTGGTTTTGACGTCCCTAGTGTGAATGATTTGAGAAAACATTGAAGTAAAAGAAGAAATGGCTGATAAACAGCAATTTCTCCCCTTTCTTCAATATTTTTAGTGCTGTAATGTACACAGATTCCTTCATTTACATACCGTTTTTTTTTATTTACAGCAGCTCTTTATCTGGAACGCTTTTACACGTTTTTGTTTGTAAAAAGCCTCATACCGGTATTTACACAAAACATTTTGTGTGTGTTTTTGTTAACCTATTCTTATTGTCTTTCCATCAGCAATTTCTTCATTTTCACAATGTTTTCCAAATATCATTATCTTATAATGCGTTGGAATGGGTTAAGTAGATTCACAACGTATACGAGGGGCGTTCATTAAAGATTTCCCCTGACCTACTTCCAATAAACCCAGAGAATTGAAACTTGGCACAAATATCAATCTCTCTATATATGGCATATAACCAGAGAGACACACTTCTCCCATCGTTTAATGCAGTTTTGTAGACCTCTTATGTAGAACACCGTAGATTGTCCCCGAAACCTTACTTTGACTTGATGATGGCATCACCAATGACAGACTGTGGGCGCCCAGCATTCGGGTTGTTTTCACAGGTTTGTGACCACTTGAACTGAGTTTGCCACTGTTTGACAACGTCATATGATGGGACATCATCCCCACAAACTTCTTTCATCTCATCAAATGCCTCCTTTGGAGTGTGGCCCTTCAAATACAGGAATCTGATGACTGCTTGCTCCATCACGCTACCTTACTTAACTTCAGCTCATGGAAATGAGAAACTAATTACATTTCAGAGCTGCAAATTTTCATGTGACCTATAGAGGTATACGGCAATGTATGTGTAAAATTTCAACTTCCTAACTCAACCGAAAGTAGGTCAGGGGAAATCTTTAATGAACGCCCCTCGTACATGTGTGTGAATTTATCATTGTGAATCACCATGCAAAGATATTATGCATAAGTAAGTTGCATGCACCGTTTGACCGAATTTCGACACTTATGTAATATTGAACAAACGCCTTACTATACGAGTCATTGCTAATAAATTTCTGATGCAAAGAAAGTCTAGTCTATCTATTCAAGTGCAGCTTGTTATAAGCTACAGGTGTGAGGTTTAAAACCCATTACCTCACAGTGACGCCTGTTGACGCCAAACATGATAAAGGCTTTGGAAAACACCGTGGAAAATGAAGAAATTACTTGTGACAAGCAATTTCTTCATTTCCCACAATGTTTTCTAATTCAAAAGTTGTAAAGTTTTGAAATCGTATTGCATTGAAATTGTCGTCTGCAACTTCTTTCAATTTAGAAAAGCTTAAAATTTTGTCGTTTGGTAATGGGTTAAGAAGAAAGGCAACGATATTGAAAAGTTTAAATTGTTTTGTTTGAATGATGTTGTGTTGGTCAGTGGTCCTACAAGCATTGTTAGTATAACGACCTCGTGACCTGCACCGACCGAATATGGAACGATTTTATTCAGCTAACCAAATGACGTTGTTTCGGACAAACAGCAGTAATTCGTTGGTGTTGTTATAAAATCTCGAAACTACGGCTTGAATCAAGCCGTAGTTACGAGATTTTATAGCAACACCGACGGTTTATCGATATACAACGGTCAACCTAGTCTATTGTTAGCACAAAATTCATTGTTATTATGTTGTGTTGGTCAGTGGTCCTACAAGCATTGTTAGTATAACGACCTCGTGACCTGCACCGACCGAATTTCTGTCTTTAGAAACTGAGCTAATGACCTTGGACAGCAAACTTAGTCACATCGTTACAGTCATCAAAACGACAAACCACTGTGAAAGCCCCTTCTCTTTCTTGAAATTGTGACTCATGTTTTGTATTTTCGTATAAAACATGTTTTAACCCTTTCCCAAACGGAAAATTTTTAGGGTGATCCACTTCAAAAACTGCTACAAATGACAAATTTGATGTTATTAAAGAGAACATTTGTGTAAAATATGGCATAGAAAATATTGAGACAAAAGGAGAAACTGCTGGTTATCAGCAGTTTCTTCTTTTGTCTCAATGTTTTTCAAAGCCTTTTCTAATAGGGACGTCAAAACCAGGTCTTGTTTGAGAAAGGGTTAATAAATGATGGTGTAAGGGCCTAGTTAAGACGCACCATTCATACGACAAACTAAAAATTTATCGATGATTTTAAACAAAATCCTCGTAGCTGCATCTTGTTTTCAGCTGCAGTTACGATGTTTTTTTTTTTTTTGTTGAAAAAAGACGACATGCGTCAAGTCAACACACACAAGAAAGTATTTTTAAAAAATGCACGACCAGCTTCGATCCTGGTCAGCCTGCACAGTCCGCTTCAGTTTAGAGATTTAGGATGAAATGGAAGTAATTACCAACATTTCCTTCTTTTGCATTATTGCTTTAACGTGTTGTTTCTATTCGGACGTCAAAGACCAAGTCTTGTTTCGGAATTCAGACACAGCGTCAAGGAATCTAACTATAAGCAGTAGTCACCATGCATCTCGCGTGTTTTAGCCTGTATTGTTGGTTGTCTTATAATCAGAATTACCTTGAAGAAACAGCAACCTAAATATAACCCAGTACAAAAAAGTAACAAAGTCGGTAAATCTGTGACTATTTAAACTAAATACGCGCTTGAATAAATTTAAATCTATTCGATGAATATCAATTTAGTTAGAGAAATATTTAACAAAGAGAAACGGATAAAACCCTACACCCTTATTTGTCTTACACCCCCCAAAAAAGGGATAATCAGGCTTCAGATCTCTGCCAGACGTTCAGAATCAAACTTCTTAAAATATCGAAATGGTCAAGGATATCCTAGAAAATGAGGGAATCAACACCAATCCTCGGCGTATTAAGTGAAAATTTGTTAATGAGCTGCACCCAAATAAGGTGAAAAGTAAACCAGTTTGAGATAAAAGTCAAACTTAAATCTCAACAAAGACTGTCTGTTAACTCTTGACTTTATTTTGGGCTACAGACAAAACTTGAAACTTGTAAACATTTTATATAGGTTTTCCCTTTCGATTTTTGTAGTTTTGCTTTGCCCTAATGATCTTGAAGTACGATAACATATGCAAGGTAAATCGAAATTCTTAAACCTTCCAAAAAGCATCAACTGCTGTTTAGTTCCCTAAAAAGGTAGGTAAGAAAATTCTTCGTTTTTCAACTTTGTCTAATATCATAATGTGGCATAATTGTCCACAAATCCTGTCTTTATTTATTTGTCATTTGTTGCCTGCAGCTGCTTTCAAACTGGACCAGTCTAAAATGTTGTCGTTTGTGGAAATGTTAATGTATAAAATCTGGATATCCAATAAACAAGATTGTTGAAAAAGTCTAAACATGCATAAAATAATCTTTGATAAATCACTCAATCCTTTGATAAACATAAACACAGCAAATTTTGACTTTCATCGCGTTTGCAATGTCTGTATAGCTTGTTTTAAGCTGCAGGTATGGAGTTTCTTTAAGAAAAGAAGCTTAACCCTTTCCCAAACGACAAATTTTGGGGTGATCCACTTCAAAAACTGCCACAAATGACAAAATGGATGTTATGACGATAGGATTTGTGTAGAATATGGCAAAGAAAATATTGAGACAAAAGGAGAAACTGCTGGTTATCAGCAGTTTCTTCTTTTGTTTCAATGTTTTCCCAAGCCTTTTCTACTAAGGACGTCAAAACCAGGTCTTGTTTGGGAAAGGGTTAAGCTGCAGGTATGGAGTTTTCTAAGAAAAGAAGCTTAACAAGTGCTAGATTTTTAATGAATGTATCATGCCTTGCAAACGTTTAGTCTATATCGTCCAAGGTCACGAAGATCCTGAATTGGGCAACGCTTAGCTTTATACAGTCAATGAAACCAAAATCATTATGTGTGTATGACTGTATGTGCAGTCTCATCTTGATCTATTTTGTATATTTGCCATGAACATAGCACATTTACGATATATTTAGTGAATCGCCGAATCTTGAGAGGGATAATATGTTAAGGGTAAAACAAGTTATCTGCGAATAAAGAATTAATGTAAGAGACGTTAAAACTCGAATGTCAGTACTTGAAACACGTTGTAAATTAATAACATATGTATAATATCCCTAGTCTCCCTTATCATATTGTCGCTTTTCAACAAAAACCTCATAACTGCAGCTTTAAACAAGCTGCAGTTACGAGGTTTTTGTTGAAAAGCAGTGATAACTAACTGAATTTCAACGTCGAGATGCTGCGAGCTGCCACTTGTTTTAAATTGTTTCGATCAACTGGCTTTGTTTAAAGAGCAACAGATAAGATGGGATAAAGACATTCTAAAATTGTTATTTAAAATCCAAACCCTATGTTGTGAGTATTTATTTGAATCTTCTCAATGAGATGATTTCAATGAGTACCAACAACGCAGGGTTTGGTGAATTATAAATGAAATAGCGTGTTCTGAAATGACATTATCCACCTCTTGTCTGTTGCTCTACAGTTCACCATTTTCTGACTTTGACCACAAAAGAGAAAGTAGTTGAAAACGTCAAGGAAAAGATGGAAATGCTGATGACCGAAATGTCCTCATTTGCCCTTGAACGTTTTCAACGTTGTCAGTTCCAAAATCACCAATTATATTTATTTCGATTCTCGACTGCATCTCATTTGAGTTGAGACAGGTCTAAATTTGTATTTCGTCTGGTAATGAGTAAATTGATGTTCAGTCAAGTTATTTTAATGTCTTTTAAAGCAACTTTGTAATGCAGTAGCACGAATTCACCTCAACGGGAAATCTGGTATCGAAATCGGTGATGATTTGACAAGATTCTAGGTCAAGGTTTCGTGAAATGAATATCGTTTCTTGGTCTGGCATTGAGAACACAGGGAATAAACTATAGTCCAGTCAAGATACTACGTCACATGTTTACAAATTTTTGTGTGCCATAATGTCGTGGTCGGACGATAATAGACATGTTATCAACATCTTCGTGTTTATTTCAACACACTCGTTATTCGAGTTTTGGATTTGGTTTGGTGTTTTCCCCGTAGCCTTACAATGCAGAAATGCTACTGATTTAAATAAACATTTCATTATTCATTTCATTTTCGACCAATTTAAAATATATTAAACGTCAGAATGACTTATTGAGCACTTTCTATTTCACCACAACGATTTTCAAGCCCTTTTCTTTGTCGCTTTGGTGGAGTAAAACTTATTCTGTAGCAACGGGTTAACTAAACAAAGAAGCTAATTTATGGACAAGGATAGAGTTTTCGTCTTCAGCTCAATGTTTACAATTGGGATAAATTTCTTTGTATAAAGAGGCAACCGCGATAAAAACCCATTAAAGGCAAGGCCGCTTTAGTTTAACCTTTACGCCGATTTGCTTTAAGTTTCATTCGTTTTTTGTAATTCAACCTTGGTCTAAGTAAAGTTGCTGAACATAACTTATTTTTTTTCTCTCCAGGCCCAACCAATGTTTCCATTATTGCTGTTTTCGAAATTGAAACATTAAATTTTGTTAAAGACAATCCATTCTATTCTCTATCCTTTTGCAATAAAGTATTTATTACAATTACATGTAATAGGTAATAAAATATATAATAAATATATAAATATATAATAAAATCATATATACATGCAATCTATTCTTGCTTCAAAAGGTCAAGCAGGTAATGTAGACTAAGATCAGACTGCACGTATGTGCAGGCTGATCTTAGTCTACACGCCAGACAGGAATATATGGGATTAAACTAGAAAGGGGTCGAATCCTAGTCGCCACAATGACGCATTGATTATTTAATCAGACAAGAAGATCATATTACTAAACGTTAGACAAACAATGTGAGAAAATAAAGTATTCAAAGTATTTGCTTGCCTCATTACGCCGATACACTAAAACTTTGTGTATTTTTAGATGCCTACGTGAGTAATCAAATGGCAATGAATTTTGTGCTAAAAATAGACTTCGTTTACAGTTATGTTTTAATAAACCGTCGGTGGTGTTATAAGATCTCGTAACTACGGCTTGAATCAAGACGTAGTTACGAGATTTTATAATAACACTTACGATAAAGGTTTGTTTGTCCGAAAATTACGTGAAGTTAACTGTATACAATCGTTCCCTATTGCGAACGCCTTTCAAAGATTACGGACAAAAAGTTCATAGATCCTTAACCTGACAACGAAACATTGTGAGAAAATGAAGTGGCAGATACACTTAAGATTTGTGTATTCATACAAAATGTGGACGTGAGTAAACACGCATAACGAACGTTGTTTGAAGATAAGAAACCCCGGACACAATGTAGACAACGAGGGGCCGTAACATCTTTAACCCATTACCAAACGGCAAAATTTTGGACTGATCCAAACTCAAAGATGCTGCAGACGACAATTTCAAATGAATGGAATTTAAATTTTTGTTGTGTTTTGGGGTAGAAAACACTGTGGAAAATGAAGAAATTGCTTGTCACAAGCAATTTCTTCATTTTCCACAATGTTTTCCAAAGCCATTATATTGTGAGGAGTCAAAAAGAGTCAGTGTTTGGTAATGGGTTAATCTAGATCTATTACCAGACGACAAAGTTTTGGACTAGTCTAAATTCAAAGGTGTTGCATACGACTTTTTCAAGTGCATCAAATTGCACTTTTTTGACGTTATGGGTAGAAAACGCCTTTGGAAATGAAGAAATTGCTTGTCTCAAGCAATTTCTTCCTTTTCCAAAATGTTTTCTCAAGCCTTAATCTAGAAGGTCGTCAGAACGTTATTACGTGGGGATAGGTTTACAGGCGTCAAAATTACGATCTGATCACATTTCAAACGCGATGCACATCCTGTAGCTATATCATCGAAAAACACAACTTAAGAAATCTTTTTACGTGATTTTAGGAAATTGAAACAAGATCGAAATGATGAAAATTATGCAGTTAAGTAGCGAAATTTCACACTTCCAACGACGTTTTCTTTCCTCGGTGTTTATCATTATAGCCCGGGAAAAGACAGGGTGAAAAGTAAATAAGAAGGACGAAAATTTTCACGGTGTATAATCACGTGACTTAGAATTTCCGATAATCTTCAATAACTTTGTCAATACTTGACCAATTTGAATTCGGTTTAAAACAGAGAATGTGGGAAAATGTAAGGAATAACATGGACGTGAAAGATTTTTAAAAAATCAACTGATAAAAAAGTTATCGAAGATAAACCAAAATTTTGGTTTATCTTCAATAACTTTTTTATCAGTTGATTTTTTCATCTAATGTGTGGCGCCTCTCCACGTTCTCTGCTTCAAACCGAATTCAAATCGGCCCAGTATTAACAAAGTTATTGAAGATATTCAGTAATTATTGCATCACGACATTATCCACCGTGATTCTAACGACATAAAAAGATGTGTGAATAGAAGGTTTGACCTTTTAGCCGTCGCGTAGACTCGATTTCATGTTCTTTTTAACACTACTTTAATTAGTAACAAGACCTCAAGTAAATGGCATCTCATGTCCTTCAATCTTTATGTTGTGGGTACCCATTAGAAAGCTTAGAACAAGTTGTTAAATGTCTTTACCTGGCTTATATCATTATGCTGTATTCTCCATTTGATTTGGTCTTAGGCCTTTCACAAACCATAAGATTATAGATCAGGCCCTTAAAAAAGCTGATACAGACGAAGAAACGAATGTTGACAAAGAAAGTATATGTGTACGAACATTGCATAAAATCATTGAATCAAATGGAGATAATTCTGGATTTCGGCATTTTCTTCTTTTGTCTCAATGTTCCACAAGTCTTACTGGTGCGGTTCTGAGAGCAGGTCTTTTTTTTGAGAAATCGTGAATCTATGTCTCCACCCACTCACACAAAGGTGATATTTCAAAATATAAATAAATAAGCAAACTCGGTGTCGGAGGTAGGTTAAATTGAGCGAGAAATACTTATTTATACGTAATGATCATATCAAAAAGATTACTTCTATTTATTCATATTGATGTATTAAAATACTCATATGACGTAAACACAGAGGCTGGTATATTTTATTTACAATAAACAAGTTTTATGTGAAAAGAAAAATATACAATATATAATAATGGGAAATGAGCGTTACGGAGAGGGAAAAACAGTGAAAGAAAGACAGGGGAGAGGGGAAGAAAGAGAGAAAGCAAAGAAAAGAGAAAGAAAGAAAGACAGAAAGAAAGAAAGAAATGGACACGGGATGGAAACAAAGAATAAGTATCATGTGGATGAAACTGAAAGAAAAGGAACGATGCAAAGACGGAAGTCAATGGGGATGGCAGACAGACAGACGTACGGACAAACGCATGGTGACTCAAAAATGTAAGGTGATAAAGAGAGACCTATGCCAAACATGAAATACTATTTAAAGAGAAAGAAAGTAGATTTTACTCTATCCAAATCAACAAATTTTACACAAGTCCAAAGTTCAGGAGAGTTACATGTGCCAACATCAATATAGGTTCGAACTTGAAACTTTGATTCAGTGGTGTGTAAACATTAAGGGAAAGGAGGAAATGCTGATGAGCAGCATTTTCTCCTTTTCCCTAAATGTTTTCCCAAATCTTCTTTATATGAGACATCAAAATCAAATAAAAGGTTGTTTAGGGAAAGGTTAACCGACTCTATACGACCAATACACATTTAGTAGTCCTATCACGTTGACAATTTGACGCGACGTTACGTCACATTAGCAAAACAGTTGAGTAAAATGACATCAATTAAACCTTGACCCAATTATGTCCACTTTATGTCCGGCGGGTAATGAAAGTCTCATTAAAACACACATACTAATTACTTACTTACATTTAGGATTTGGTCTATAGCCCAATATACAATGGTTTTTATAACTTTTATATGATGCGATTTGTGTAAAATACGGAAAAGAAAATGTTGAGAGAAAATGAGAAATCGTTTCCTTTTTATCATCGACGTTTTCCAGTATTAGACATGGGACACAGAAACGTCAAAACAAGGAGTTACTAGCGAGTCTGCTTCCGTCGCAGAAAAATCAATGTTTTTTTTTCTTTGAAACTTTAGGTTTCCTGAGACTAATCCCTAGTCCAAAAATAAATTAGCCTATACATAATCCGAAGCAAACAAACAAGGAATGATAGTGTAAATAATAAATAAAAAAATGACCTATTCTGCTTAACTCAAAACTGTGTCGTTTTATTCCGTTTTACAACTTTAAAATATCAAATCCCTTAATCTTTACTAATAAAAAATCCCACAAGTTTTAAAGTAGTTTCCCTCAATGTTTTTCTTATCGATTTTCCTGGATTGCACCAATGGGGTTAAAAATAACTCGTTTATCGCCCCCATTATGTCACAACGTATTTATAGATAATTCAATGAGCATGTTACCTTATTTGACATTTTTCCAAAATAAAATCTCTTTTTTACTTCCCAAGATGGAATATTAGGAAAAATCAGACAAAAGAAGAAAACGTCTATACATAGTTTTCTCCTTTTCCCCAATATTTTCTTTTTCCACACATTGTAGAATACCCATAACATGGCCGTATAAGATTCACAAAACATCGGCTTTTTTTTCGAGCGTCGTCGTTACGTATCCGAACCTATTCGGGTGCGGTCGTAAACATTCGGCGGTGGAAAGTTCCACCGCCGAATGTTTTCGACGTCGCCCGAAAAATTCCGACCACGAGCGAATCTCATTAGGAATAGACTACCTTAACAACGTCCACCTTCTTTTTTTTCAACTTGAAGCCAGTTTCATCGTTTGCAGAAAGCGTTAAACTATTAAACAAAGAACAAAACAATGCTGTAAAAGGTCATACTCTCAAGTGTGCATGTTTTGCTAATTATTTCAAGAGATTGCGCCATATATAGAGACATCGTAACACGATCACTTTAATCCCAGGACACTGATACTAATTTTTTTAAACATAGTGGAAACAAGAACAATAACAAACCAGCATTAAATTCTTTTCTCATAACGAGTTCTACTTTGTTGTCTACCTACATCACTGTTTTCAACGAAAACCTTGTAACTGCAGCTTAAAACAAGCTGCAGTTGCGAGTCCTTTTTGTTGAAAAGTGACATGCTTCCATCCTTCCTGATTTGATGTCTTTTTTATTATTTAATCAAGATTATCAATAACTCATTGTATTTTTTATTTGGATCGACGTATGACATTTTAAATTTTTTGATGTTTTCTTCGCTGGATTGCCTAATTTGTAAAAGTATGCAAAAGGAGATTTCGTACATAAAAGATGTAACGAAGTATGCAATAAATCAATGATAGTACATGTAATTTTACGTATTAAGCATGTGCATTTAACGCTTTTCCAAAACAATTTGAAGCTCTAACATTGGATCTTAGGGAAATATTGAGACAAAAGAAGAGAAAGCTGACACCAAGCAATATTCTCTTTGCCTAAATATTTTTTGTGCTATAGTTTACATTATATCCGTCAACCATTTTGTCGTGTATTGGTTTCAGATTGAAACAGTATATCAGTCTGAACTGTTGACGTTTGGGAAAGGGTTAAGTCGATATTCGTCTATTTCCGCCTGTCATGTTTAATTTACGGTGATGGATCACCTGGCGAACATCAGAAAACATTGTTGGAAAAGAAGAAAATGTTGATTTTTGAAAAGCCTTTATTTGTCCACAAAAGCTAAAACCCTCCTATCAATTTATTATACCCTCCTTGCAATATCGACCGATTAGTTGTCTTTTGACGATACACGATGCGAGGGGAGTAAATTAACCGCTTCAAAAACCACGGTGGATAATCACATGATACAATATTTTTAGAAAATCTTCAATAATTTTGTAAATACTGGACCGATCTTAATTCGGTTTGAAGCAGAGAATGTGGGCAGACATCACGCACTAGATGGACGTGGCTGACTTTTGAAAAATCAACTGATAAAAAAGTTATTGAAGATAAACCAAAATTTTGGTTTATCTTCAATAACTTTTTTATCAGTTGATTTTTCAAAAATCTAACACGTCCAGCTTATTCCTGGCATTTTCCCACCTTCTCTGCTTCAAACCGAATTCAAATTGGTCAAGTATTAAAAAAGATATTGAAGATTATTGAAAATTCTGAGTCACGTGATTATACACCGTGAAAACGAAGTTTATAAAATACGGAGTTCCAAGTTGGCAAGCTGCTACAGGGCGTTGCAGGTGACAAAATGGATGTTGATAAAGAAAAGATATAATAGAACGAGTCCCAATAGGACGGGGTTCAATTCGTTTACCAAAATATTTAGGCAAAATAAGAAAACTACTGGTTATCAACTTAGAAAATCTGATATAGGTGCTTTTCAAAGAAAACCTCGTAACTGCAGCTTGTTTTAAGCTGCAGTTACAAGGTTTTCGTTGAAAAGCGACGATATCTTTAGGGAGATGTAAACATGTAAAGGCTATAATCGATATAACAACAAAGCAATGCTCATTAGCCCCACTACCAGACTAACAATACATGATCTGGTCCAGTTATAAGATGTAGCAGAAGACAATTTATCAATTGAATAAAGGTTTGTCTTGTGAGCCACCAAAAAGGTACAGTACTACTCTCCAAAGCCGAGGTCTATTGATTAAACCATCGATCGAAATTGAATGAAGAGATAATGTGCTCTGTTCTTAAGAGAGTACCAAAAAGGCGTCATTAATTTATTCGGGAATGTGTTGAACGTGTGCTTAAGGTTTATAACCCATCATAAGATACTCCGTGCATTTTCGGGCGTCATCCGTTACACTCGTCAATTTCCGTTGCTACGGATACCGCCCGAAGGTGCACGAAGTGTTTTGTAGTTCATGATGGGTTTTGATACTAGTCCATTTTACTGGAAAAAACTTCTACTCAGTGCAGACAGACAATCAGATGACCATGTTCGATGATAATAAGTAAATTAATATATTCGTCTCCCCGTGCATTTCAAAGTAGGAATCTTTAAGCCAAAATCGGCATTGCAAGATAGTAAGTCAAGTTGTAATAATCATCATTGATTGGCAAAGCCCATGCATTTCTTTTTTCACTAGTATTTTTTTCCAATTCAATGTACTACTATGATAATACTACCATAATTAACAAAATTATAATGAAAACAATCTAATAATGATAAAAAGTGATTACCCTAGCAAAATTATATCCTATCACTAACATCACACACGCCCTATAATTTATTCATTTATCTACTTTACATGTATAGCTCAACCAAATTCACCCGGGACAATTTTATTTTCGTCAGTTAAGTCCGTTAGTTTCAAGCGTCTTTAAGAAAACAGTGTCGAAGTGGGGTCATTACATATGCAGATGTCCCGGGTTAGTGTTGCTGGACTATACATGTAATTTATTTTACTAAACTTTATCACGACCGATTTAAGACATCTAAACAACAGTGTAATATTAAATGTATTACCCCCAAAAATTGTAATATTCAATAATAAAAAGTCATAATCATCAAATACCATAATTGTAATAATAATAATTATTAATTACCGCATAACAAAGTGATTACCTTAGCACAATTAGTAGTTCCGACTAAATAAAGAGAGCACACGCACGTATAACATTCCACTATGAACAACGAACACCGACTGACACTTTATCGTAAATACTACCGTACTACATTAGTTTTCCCTGTCGCAGTTATCAGCAGGTTTTTGATCCTGTTTAACGTTATTTCCCTTCACTCTTTTCTCATTTTTGTTGCATTATCATACAAAGACTTGTCAGGTACACCAGTTGCCGTAACACGTAATCTTGTTACGGCAACTGGTGAACCTGTTCAAGTCTTCTGTAGATCTCTGGTCAACATTAGTTTTCTCTGTCGCTGTAATCAGCAGGTTTTTTTTTATCCTGTTTAAGGTTAATTCCCTATACTCTTGTTAAGGTGTGTATCCAGTTTGTTAATTTGTATTGCAACAACCGGTTTACCTACTCATGTATACTTAACCATGCTACATAAGTTTACCCTGTCGCATTCATCAGCAGGTTTTTGATCCTGTTTAACTTTATTTCCCTTCACTCTTTTTATGTCGTCTATACTGTTGGTTTAGTTGTGTTGCAACAGCCGGTGAACCTCATCATGTATATCATATAACATTAATTTTTCCCCGTCACGGCTATCAGCAGGTTTTTGATCCTGTTTAACGTTATTTCCCTTTACTCTTTTTCCCATTTTGTTGTATGTGAGGTAAACCAGTTTCCGTAACACGTATTCGTGTTACGGCAACTGGTGAACCTGCTCAAGTCTTGACTAGTTCTGTTGACAACAAGTTTTCTCTGCCTCAGTCATCAGCAGGTTTTTTTGATCCCGTTTAACGCACTTTCCTTTCACTCTTACTAAGTTGTGTAGCGAGTTGATTAATTTGTATTGCAACAGCTGGTGAACCTATTCATGTATAAAATAAAACATCAGCTTTCTCTGACGTTTCTGTAACTAGATGCGGCTGGGGCACCTAACCACGGGTTCCTGTCGTTTGTTATACCAGTACTACCGGGTACTTGTACGACCACAACATCCTAACTGAGCCTTCAGCTACTTACCCACATAGGTCAATGATCATCGAACCATTTGTGGGAGACAATTTTGTATGAAAGGTCAGGATATTTGCTGCGACCGGGGATCGAACCCGGGGCCTCACAAGCGAGAGTCCGATGCGCTACCCACTGCGCCATGACATCGGCCATTGTGCTTATCTGGATCTACACTGCTGTACATAGTATTCTTATTCACACATCGTGAAATGAACTTGGCTATTAAAGTAACCAATTCCCAAACAGCAGCACATTAGACTGGCCCAAGTTAAAAGCTGAGGCAGATGTAACCATGGATGTTGATAACGGTAAGATTATCAGCATTTAATTTTTCTTCTTTTGTCTTAATGTTTTCCAAAGCCTTTTCTGTAAGGGACGTCAAAACCAGGCCTTGTTAGGGAAAGGGATAAAACGGGGCTAAAACCAATCCGGCTGTATTAGCTCTAAATTGAAGTCTGCAGTGGCTTGATTGTGTATTAACCTTTTCTCAAGTAAAACTTCGTTTGAACGTCTCAAATGAAAAAAAAAAGCTTGTGAAAACATTGAGACAAAAGAAGAAAATGCTGTTAAGCAGCATTTTTTCCTTTGGCACAATATTTTCTGAGCTTTATCATACTTTATATTCACCGATTTTGTCGTCTGAAGCAGCTTCCAAATTGGACTTGCCTACATGTTTGTCGTTTGGGAAAGGATTAACGTGAGCCATAGTTTGACTGTGTATTGATACAATGACAATTTTCCCTCCTACAATTCATTGACATTTTATCTTGATGAAAAAACCCTTCTGCTATGTAGCTTAATATTGAATCTTTATTAATCCATTCACAAACGTTACAAACAGACTAGTTAGTTCTCTAATTTGAAGGATGATATCAACAGTAATGAATTACGAGGAAAACAGGAGAAATTGCTGATTATTAGCAATTTCTTTTTTTCACTCATTGTTTTCACACACTACATGTATTTCTACTAGGAATGCCAAACTAGCCCCTGTTTTGGAAAGGATTAACCCTTTCCCAAACAAGACCTGGTTTTGACGTCCCTTATCGAAATGCAATGGCTTGGGAAAACATTGAAACAAAAGAAGAAACTGCTGATAACCAGCAGTTTCTCCTTTGTTTCAATATTTTCTGTGCCATATTTTACACAAATTCTATCTTTTATAACTTCCATTTTGTCATTTGTGGCAGTTTTTGAAGTAGCTCGCCCTAAAAATTTGCCGTTTGGGAAAGGATTAATCAGTTCCAAAACAACAAAAAAAAATCCACATTTGATAGCTGCGCCAGATTGAAAAATAATGTAGATTTTGAGAAAGATATGATTTACACTCAATGAAAAATAAATCATTGAAACAAAAGAAGAAAATACTGGTGGCCAGAGTTTCTTCTTTAGCATCAATATTTCAAAAACCTCTTTTAGTTGGGGCGCCAAAAACAGCAGTTGTTCAACTGTGTATTGAATCTATTGATACCATGAAAAGTTTTCTACACATACAATACAGTAACATTTTATCTTGATGAAAACCCCCTTCCTTCAGTGTGATCCTTTGTTAGCTATTTGGAAGGTCAATTGTTGATTTTATAGTTCACGATAAATGACCCGGGAGAGCATCCATAGCTAAAAGCTATGCAAGCTCTGCAAGGTCATTTATCGTGAGCTATACGATGTATGATTCAAATGTTTAGAAACTACAATTAAGGAATTCAATACCTCCCCTCAGTAATTTTCCATTTATATTTCAAACGTAAGGTGCACCTAATTATTTTTACATAAGTTAACAAGGGATTAATGTTGTTTATTCATAATGCAAATCTGCATGCGTTGGTTCGAATCTTGCAGGTGTAGAACACCTGCAAGATTCGAACCATCAAATGCAAAATTGCTGTATTTATTCTCTGGTGCTCGTTCAGCTTCTTGTGTTGTTTGCATATTGAGTAATAATTGTAAAGATGTTCTATTGTATCACAAAATTTATAGAGCAAACGTATTTTATTAATTTCATGAACAACAACATTTTATAAGTTTTGGATCTAGATTAGTCTTGTAAATAGAAGGTAGTATGCGGATACAACATAAAATCCATGACAAACAAAGACATTTGTTCAAAATATTTAAAAGGAAACGAACGTGTGAATCGAGATTTTCTATAAAGATAACTTTCTTATCGCTTTTCCTTAACAAGATCCGGTTACGTGCAGTTGTAGTTGACATTTTGAATATGAGCTAGGATCTAAGAAAAAGGGTCCTTATGGCATTACCAAACGTAAACATTTAAGACTGGTCCAATTTCAAAGATGTTGCAGGGGACAATTTCATGTAAATGAACTTTAATTGTTTGGTCTTTTTTGCAAGGAAACTATTGTGGGAAAATGAATATTATCAAATTGTACAGGAAATATCCTTTGCAAACCATGTAAATCAATATAAACTTACGCAATAATAGATATACACCGAGGGTGTGTAGTCACTACACTTATAATAAGGCTCTGGTGGATTCAGAGAGTTTATGGGTTCTAACGAACCACCCCTGTAGCCTGGCAGTGTTCTCCCCAGCCCAATAAGCTGTATCGGCCCCACTACAGCTTCATGGGAATTAATGTAATGCCACTACAGCTTCAAGAGTCCCCCTACAGCTTAATTCTTTCAAAAAGGTCACCAAGTAGGGGGATTTCTAAGCATTTTATGTCAAAAAGTGATAATCAATGTAGTGCTATAATATGAAATGTAATAATTCTGTGTAAAAACATAATGTGAAAAGAAGAAATTGCTCAAATTGAGCAATTTCTTCTTTTCCCATTATGCTTTTATTCACAATTATTTGTATGAACACAATGCATTTCAAGGTTTACCTTTGCCACTACGGCTTCAAATTATTCTAGGGAGAACCCTGCCTGGGTATATCATTTTCAGGCAGAAATTAAGTCAAAATTGTGCAATACTAGGAAAACGAACCTCCTATTTGTATTTTGGAACCCCTTTCACAGAAATCCGGAATCTACAGCAGTAAGGTGGTTAAGTATTTCGGTAGGATAATAGGTACTCCATGTATAAATCAGGTGCATTTTTTCACGATACAATCATAGAATGACATTTTCTAAGAGGAATGAAAGCGATGCATTGCTCTATCTGTAAACCCTGATTCATTGGCTAACATCCAGCAATAGTTATGCATATATTATATCCCAGATAAAAACATTGTCTCTGCCAAAAAGAAAAAAAAATCTAGCCAAAGAGAAAAACGTTGAGAGAAAGGCTTTTTATAACATTACTGTATTTTTACAGTATTGTATGGAAACTATTTAGGGGTGAGCAAACGATGTTTGCCACTATTTTTTTTCAGTTCTCTCGATACTTTTAAAGTCTTCTTCTAAAAAGGGCTCTAAAAGAGAGTATTGTTTTGGAAAGCGTTAAACAGTGACAGAAATTCCGGTCAAATAGTATTACAAATGCTTTAAATGCCACTTAACCCTTGTTTCAAACAAATTGCCAATTTTAGAGACATTTCCATAGGTTCAAGTTTTTTTGCCACAAAAAATCAGTAGACAACATGCATTGTAGGCTAAGATCAGACTGCACATCTGTGCAGTCTGATCTAAGTCTACACTGCCTGCCGAAGTTTGTTCACAATCATAATAGGGCGTGATCAGCATGAGAAGGGTTACCCTTTCCCAAACGATAGAATTATTCTACATAAAGACCCTGAATCATTGGCTAGCGCTAGCATCCAGCACGACCTTTGCTTGTTCGGAATAATTGTCAGGCTCGAAAAAACTCGCACAGATTGCAGTGCAATTGCTTTATAACCCTTTCCCAAAATGACAAAATACCCTAGTGATAGACTGGTCTTTAGTCGAAATTAAATATTGAAGAAACACTGATTAGAGGAAAAGTAGCTATAGTAGTTTCAGATTGTATAACACAAAGAATATTGAGAGAAAATGACAAAATTCTGGTTATCAGTATTTTATTCCCTTTTTCTTAAGCGTTTCTCAAACTCTCATATAGGAATTCAAAACCAAACAGCCCTTGGGTAAAAGGATAAATGTCACTTAATTTAGTCACAGTATCAAAGTCAATGGCATTTTGAGTATTTTCGACCTTTTAAATTAAAGTGCATGGGTATTTTGAGGTTGAGTAAGAAGGGATTGTGACTAAGCAATCCGATTATTTAACTTTTACCAAACAACCCGTTCGTATCTGATAGTAAAAGCTTGGAAAATCAAAGTACTGAAAGTACTGTTGGAAAGCAAATTTGCTGGTTATGTCTAAAGGCCTTTCTAGTTGTTAGCAATATGAATTACACGGAGTTGGATAAAAGTAATTAATTGAATTTGATTCTTTAGAAAGTTACAAAATACAAATTATGAAAGGATAATGTCTGTTCCATATCAGCAAAATATACTGAACAAAAGAGAAAACTTTACGCTGCAAGATTTCTTGTTTCTGAAAAAGTATCGAACTAAAAGCCTGATTTTATTTTTACAATATTTCCATGGCATTCGGCAATCGTTTTGTCGAAGTTTCATTGCCTTGTCTCCTTTAATGTCAGAGTTACGGCCCTTAATGCATTTACAGCTAATTTCATCTAATGCACACATACGCGCGATAAACGATTCATTATTTTTACGGAATTGGTCATATCCGGGTTGCAAAAAAAAAACCCCACAAAACATCTCTCTTATCACTTGTAGCAAGCTCTAAAATAAAGGTCTAAT
Source organism: Fragum sueziense (assembly GCA_963680895.1). Classification (NCBI taxonomy): domain Eukaryota; kingdom Metazoa; phylum Mollusca; class Bivalvia; order Cardiida; family Cardiidae; genus Fragum; species Fragum sueziense. The sequence goes on along the minus strand of OY804593.1, from coordinate 9,488,476 downwards.
CTGTCAATTTTGTGAATTACCCCCCTTTGACATAAACAAATAGGGAATTTAAAATGTTTGATATTCATAAATTGCACACCTGAAAAACGGACCCCTGTCACACTTGAAGGGTCCGTTTTTTCATCCCCATAATTAAGATCAACAAAACGTTTAGTGTTTGGCACAACCAAGTCAATGAACGATGCGAAGCACATTCGTTTGATTTCTTTACTTGTTGAATTTAGAAGAAATATGACAAGCAATGTATGTGTAAAGTTTTCACTTTTGTTCAGTATACTATGGTAGGTTTTATAAAGTTTCTATGGAAAATCCAATTGCCGAAAACATAGTGCTGTTTTAATTAATTTCGGGCACTAATTTTCAAAAAAATGTTATAAGGAAATGATGTAGAAAACAAGAAATTGGAAGGCATGTGGTCTTGGGTCCTCTCCATACAGGGACTGGGAGAGCAGAGCCTCCTATCCGGGGGCCGAATTCTCCCAGCCGAAAACGACTATAAGGCATTCTAGCACTCTATATGTTCTCCTATACCCAATGTCATGTTCTGAAGTAGGTTTTGTTGTATAATAGACTAGTGCGACAGGTCACGGTTCATAAATCTATTTGATGTATGACGTGAACTTTTGCAAAATTCGGTACAATGGACAAGTTTCCACTAAGACCCCCCCCCCCCCCACACACACACACACAACAGCCTCCGGAAGTCGTCCTTACAGGCAAAAGGCGAAATTTTTAAACTGGGAACGGTTGACTGTAAATCAAATAAAATAACCGGCTATCCGGCTATCAACGAATTCATTCAATTTCATAGTTTTTACTCCACTTAAAACTTCTCTTTATCACTGTATATTGAATGCACGTGCGCTTAATCGCTGTATATTGAATGCACGTGCGTCGTCATCGATTTCTCCGCATTTTATGGGAGCCTTGTTTTGAAAATGTCGATTTGCTACTATTTTTAGTAACAATTCACATGTATACAATGTTAATTTCCCATAAACCCATTGTTTGCCTCCGGAAGTTAATCAGAGTCTTCTCTGATGAAAATTCGCTCTTCGATTTTTGGATGTCGCTATTTACATCAGAGCGCTGTCTAATTCAAAAACAAAAGAAAATTCCGACACAAGTTATGTCGCTGTGTCGGAATTTTCTTTTGTGTTTGACTGGGACAGCGTTCCGTTGTAAATAGCGACATCCAAGTATCATCGAGCGAATTTTCATCAGAGAAGTCTCGGATTACCGGAAGTGTTCTGCGGGTACGGACTAAAACATAAATGAAAGGAGTCTATATCCTAATTAGAATGCATTTGATCTCTGAAAACTACATTTCTTACTTGCTAAAACATGTGTTCCGTCACTACTTTATCCCTTTCCCAAATAAGACCAGATTTGACAGCCCGTAAAGAAAATGTTCGGGGGAATATTGGGATGAAAGAAGAAACTGCTGATAATCAGAATTTTCTACTTTAACCTCGATATTGTCTTTGGTATTATCTTCAAATAGTTCTAATTTTATCTAGGTATATACCAATTTTGTCGTCTGCTACTGGCTTTTTCTTTTATTTTGACCAATCTGAAATGTTTCTATTTGGGAAATGGTTAACATACCAACAATGTAAATTGATTTGATTCTATGTATGCCTATTCATCTAGATCTATATCTATAGATTAAAAAGTTAACACCGTTTTTTAAACCAAGTGGTGAAAGGATTGATAGTCTGATTTCTATTCATTTTGAGCATATCATCACATATTCTGGTTTCCCAGATTTCTACTTTCGCTTTGAAATGCCTAGCTACACGCGAATACTAGCAAGGCCTATTAGACAAGATGTCTATGTCATTAACCTTAAAATACCCACTTAGTTGATCAATTAATTATTGTGAACGCGATTAAATGCATGGCTTATCGAATATCATTGTTTAGTTTCGGACATCTAAACGTGTACGAATTTGGGCATAGAAAGATTCTAAAAATAGACGTGTCCTAGTTCCTATTTTTAGCGCTTGAAGTGGGTCGCATATTTCATAGTTCAGTAAACTTGACTGACCCATTTTCAACGAAAGATATTGGACTGGCTATTGAACCGTAATGAAAGCAAATTACTACGTGATCGTTTCTCCTCTTTCAACACATGTTTAATTGGATGTTTTATCATCGGTCACACAATTGAATATCTTATGTACAACTATAGAATTCAGTATTGAATATTCGAAAGGTTGTTCTTGTCATTGATCTTTGCTTTTGATAGAACTATTTATAGTGAGGAGGACCGGGAGATGTTGTGTGGTATGCAGAGAATGGTAAAGTGCAGAGAATCACGACTGCAAAGAAAAGCAAATTTTGCAAATTTGCTTTCCAAACAGTGATTCGAAGAAGCAAACTCTGGAAATCAGCATTTGCTCCTTTTGCCTCAATGTTGTCTATGATGTATTGTACATAAATTGTTTTAAGCTGCAGTTACGACGTTTTCGTTGAAAAGCAGCGAAATGCTGCCGTTGGGGAAAGGGTTAATCATTTCCTCGGTACATCTCTGGTATGAAGAGTTTTGTCTGTATTATGTAAGTCAATAAGAATACACTAAGTCGTGATTAATCATTCCAATATACAGAGAAAGCTATGCGGAAAATGCAATTCACCACTTTGCCTCACACTCCCCCGTACATGCTAAAAGTCGAGATGATATTTCCTCGCTTTTCTTAGTAGGCATCGTTACTACAACATGTTTAACAATTTCCTAAAATAGACCTAGTTTGGACGACATTGTTATGTGAAATATTGAGACAAAAGAAGAACTGCTGATCAACAATTAGCATTTTCTCCCTTTGCATCAATGTTTTCTGTGTTAAATGGCAAACAAATCCAATTAGGTTATTTCATCTAAGACCCCCGCACACAACATCCTACGAAAGTCGTCCTTGGAGTCTTAAAACGCCGCTCAAACGTTTAGTATTTGTTATTTTTAGTAACATACTCTCAATCCCAAAGCGTTTTGGTAACAATACTCTCGAACCCAAAGCGTTTTAATGTTGAATGCACGTGCTCTTTATCGCTACATATATTGAATGCACGTGCGTCGTAATTGTTTACTCCGCATATTTAGGGAGCCTCGTTTTGATAATGTCGATTTGTGACTATTTTTAGTAATAATTTTCATGTATATAATGTTGATTTCCCATAAACCCATCGTCTTTGCCTCCGGAAGTGTGTTCTGTGGGTACAGACTAAACATAAGTGAAGGACCTTATGTCAACATTCTTTGTGTGATCTGTAGCAACTTTTGAATTAGATCCACCTTATATGTTGCCGTTTGTGAAAGAGTTAAAGCCGTATTTGGATGTGGAGCAGCGATTTCCGGTTTATATGCAATTGAGTTGATACTTTAATTGACACCGTATTAAGGATTGGAAAACATTGAAGGTAAAGAAGAAAATGCTGATCATCAGCATTTTCTTCTTTTCCTTCAAAAAGTTCAACCTTGTCAAATGAAACTTAGTTTATTCTTATATATGGTTTGCACAAAGTCGTTGTGATTAAAATCAATTTTGTTTTATCAAGAGCAGTTGCTTTCAGAAACCCTGTTTCAATAGAGCCTGTTCCAATCGAAATAAATTTCAAAATAATTGCCTTGATACGGATCAACATGCATATGAATCGACGCGATATTTTCATTTATCTTGATTTTTTAACTCTTTACGGTTACGTTATCATGATTATGGTTTTGCATTTCATTTCGCATTTGGAGAATTCATGCTTTTTATAGACTAAATATAGGGCAACAAAGAAAACGCGGATACACAGGATTTTATCCGTCTTTAAATATCATTTTATATCTGTGAAAAGTATGACCCTCTTTTCAAAGGGTAAAGGCATCCTAGACCTGACTCTGATCTGATTGTTAGCTCCACGAGTTTTAATGTAATTTAAGCAAAGCAAGTAGGCCTATTTAACTATTTTGGTTAACGCTAACCAGCGTTTAACCCTTTCCCAAACGGCACAATTTTAGAGGGTTCTGAATTGAAAGATGCTGCCGACGGCAAAATTAAGATTGAAAACCATTGGATTTGTATAAAATAGCATAGAAAATATTGAGACAAAAGGAGAAACTGCTGGTTATCAGCAGTTTCTTCTTTTGTCTCAATGTTTTCTCAAGTAATATCTTTTGGGGACGTCAAAACCAGGCCTTGTTTGGGAAAGGGTTATAGAATATGGCTCCATAAAGATAGAATGGGTCTGCACATCAAAATCTTGCTGCCTGAGAAAACTCCTTGAGAGTATATCGGGATCAGCAATGACAATGATAAACCTAGATCAAAGGAGTGTGAATGTGTAAGCTGATCCTTATCGCCACTATTTGCATAACAGGCCCTTCAAAGATAACGGATTAACCATCTCCAAAAAGACGACAGATAGACCTATGTACAAATGTATCTAGGCTAATCTTATTAAACATGTTGAATGTTGCTGCAGACAATTTGTGTATTAATAAAGCAAAGATGGTGTGCAATGTACAGTGTAGCATGTACAATTTTGAGACAAAGAAGAAAATGCTGGCCATCAGCATTTTCTTCTTTTGTTTCAATATTTTCCAAAAGAAAAAAAAACTTTCTACTAGTGGCATCAAAAGCAGATCTTGTTTGTGAAAGGGTAAGGAGAACCACTCACAGGAAGAAACAATTGATTTAATTAACGCGTCGCCAGTAATACATTGTATGTGGCGGCTAATAGCTCCAAGTTCTCCGTTATCTCTTGATCACATCGCTTAGTTTGCTCTCCTAGCGGATGTTTTATGCCGAGCGTCTTTTCCTTTATTACTAGGAAGAATTGCATGTTTAATGAATGTTTTACATCGCTTTTAACAATCATGATCAGCCAAACGGCAGCGAATTGTATAAGTTTATATGCATCTTAACTATGTGCAAGACGAAATGAAAAGGCAGGCCCGTAGGACCAGGGTGGGGGGTAGCCCCCCCCCCCCCCCCTTTGATGGCCAATACTGAATTTTCCTCATTTCACACTGAAAAATTTAGGGAAAATCCAAATTAGCGCCCCAATATTCAGACACTTGGGCTTTAGCCCACTCAATATTAAATTGCTTCCTACGGGCCTGATATGTACAGCCTATATAGTATAATATTTGAGCCGGTATCTGGAAAACAGCCTTTTTGTCATTTGAGACTAACCTGTATATGTGCAGTCTGATCAGATTCCAAGTTGTTCTCTAATGGCTTCTGACCTGTAGAATCTGTAAGAGAAAAGTTTAGATCCTGATCAGCATGTAAAGAGGCAAAATCTTAACATGAAACATGGTTGCCTCAAATGCTTTAGGGTTTTATAGTCCAGGCACAGGTTTAACGAAAAAACTTAAGTATGTTCTCAGACTCAAATCTGAGCACCGTGCTCAAATCACACGAAATCCACGTGACCTTGAATTGAATGCCAATCAACGTTGATTGGTATTCAATTGAAGTAGAGGACGAACTCATGAGTATATACTTAAGTTTTTTCGAGAATCCGGGGCCTGATCCCGGCTCATATGTTCTTTATGCATGCAGATGATACCTTTTATTCATTTGAGCAGGTCTTTGCAACATTTTTGAATTTGGACCAGACTAGCTTTGGTTGTCTCGTAATGGGATAAGGAACAAAATACACAGGTACTGTAACACATTTGACATAGAAATATCATAATAATTATGCATACGTTTATTTAGATCTGAAATTCCCTATCCTGCACATAGAAATGAAATTACCTTTAGTAATATTTGAAAGGGAAGTTACCGTTGATAAATCGTACATGATATTTGCAATAATATCCTAACATTGGGAAGTTAAGAGCAATGGCGGGCCAAAATTCATCGAAAGCTCAAATATCATACGAAGCCTAAGTAAAACATTCAAAATGCCATATATCTACAAAACATTTTAAAAGAAGAAATTATACACTCTAAATGATCAATCGTAAATTAAAATAATCAAAACAGGGTGTGGATCGAAGTTTTGGGTCGAAGTACAAAAACGTTTAGATCAACAAAAGAACTGTATGTAAAGTTTCTTTTAAATAGTTAAAACATCTGCGTATCGAATTACTTAAACTATGGTCTCCGAAATATGTCTTACATTTTCGAATTAGAATAATAAAATTGTTTAAATTTTATTGCTTGGGTAATTTTGGAAGGTAATATTAAAACGATGACGTGCTTTTTTATTATAAATGAATTTCAAGGTTAGCGGATTTTCGCTTATTATGCGTTGTCCTATTTCGTTTCACTATTTACAATTAACCCTTTCCCAAACGGCAAAATATTTTGTTGATCCATTTCAAAAGCTAATGCAGCCATCAAAAAAGATGTCCAAAAATCCTGGCTTTGGGTAAAATATAGCATAGAAAACATTTAAGCAAAAGGAGAAACTGCTGATGATCAGCAGTTTCTTCTTTTGTCTCAATGTTTTCTTAAGCCTTTTCTATTAGGGACGTCAAAATCAGGTCTTGTTTGGGAAAGGGTCAATGCGCAGTTTGATCTGTATCTTGTTGTACTGTTAGAATGGTCTCATAATCTATCAAATACTGATTTCGATCAACTTGCAGACTGATCCAAATCAATTCTGGTCTCAAATGTATAAAAAAGAAATCGCCTCCCCAGATCCCGGTTCAATCATTAACACTTTCCCAAACAGACAAATTCAAGGGCATTTCAAAGTTAACCCTTTCCTAAACAAGACCTGGTTTTGACGTCCCTGATAGAAAAGGCTTTTGGAAAATATTGAAACAAAAGAAGAAACTGCTGATAACCAGCAGTTTCTCCTTTTGTCTCAATATTTTCTATGTCATATTTCACACAAATTCTATCTTTAATAAGTCTCATTTTGTCATTTGTGGCAACTCTTGAAGTGGATCGCCCTAAAATTTTGTCATTTGGGAAAGGGTCAAAGGTGCTGCAGAAGACAAAATCAACTCTAAAAGAGTAAATAGTATATAAAATATTGCAGTGAAATATTTAGACAAAAGGAGCAAATGCTGTGTTTTCTTCTTTTGCCTTAATGTTTTGTCAATATTTTCTCTGAGGGACGTCAAAACCAGGTCATGTTTAGTAATTGGTTGATATACACAAAAATACATAAACAGGATTCATGTGCACAAAAAAGCACTGTCGGACCGTATTTGGTACAAAAACGAATATGGTACAAATTTGTACCATATTCGGCCGAATACGGTATAACTGCCTAATTGTACCATATACTACGTATCTGCAGTTTTGGGGTAAAATGCCTAACCGAATATGGTACAATGTTTGTACCATATTCGGTCGAAAATTGTACCGTATTCGGTCCGAATATGGTACAAATGTACCATATTCGGTCGAATATGGTACAAATGTACCATATTCGTTTTTGTACCAAATACGGTTCGACAAAGCACCGTTTGTTTGTTTGTTCTTAAGTTATATGACCCATCATTAAAATCACCACTTTCTAGCCATACGAAATGCATCAAATTACACACACTTGTAAATACACTTCACATAAGTTGATTCACCGTTCAAGATTTCAAGATTATGCTTCAAGAAGAAAATAATTCACACATATTATTTTACTCTATATTCATATAAAAGGGAGGTAATTTTGAACACTTTCCCCAAATATATCCATAAGTATGCATTAATTCAAAATTCTAAACCGTTCAAAAGGCTTATGTTTGTATTTGTAACGGAAATGTAACATTGTTTAGGAATTACTGGCACTTTTCAAATTTCACCTCTGGCTCATTGGTGCTAATGATGGGTCATATACCTTAAGTTTGTTCTTAGGCTTCTTAAGGTATTTCACCCATCATCAGATACCAAACAGTTCGTGCAACTATGATACCATTCGTGGAAACGGAGATTGACGAGATTACTAGTATCCGGAAATCCGGTTATCCTCGTAAATTACCGTGACTTAATTTCCGTAGTCACGGTAAACGACAAAAGTGAATGCAAAATTGAAGGTTTGGTGTCTCATGATGAGCGGAATACCTTAACCCTTTCCCAAACGGCAAAATTTTAGGGTGGCCAAATTAAAAAACTGCCACAAATGACAAAATGGAACGTATCAAAGATAGAATTTGTGTAAACTATGGCATAGAAAACATTGAGACAAAAGGAGAAACTGCTGGTTATCAGCAGTTTCTTCTTTTGTCTCAATGTTTTCCCAAGCCTATTCTCTTAGGGACGTCAAAACCAGGTCTTGTTTGGGAAAGGGTTAGAAATACTATATTCATAAAGATATGAAACTGGCGTTAAGTTCGGCATTTGAGAGAGGAATATAAATGGATGTCTGCTGTTTTTCGCCATAGAATGGTCCATTAATTATCAATTGAAGTGTCTTCACGAAGCCTTCCCACTTCACTATGATTGTTTGTAATTTGATATGTTAACACAAAGATGTTGAGATAAGCGATATTGTTTGTAATTTGATATTTATTGTAAGAATGATCTCTGACAGTGTATTTGCTTTGACAATGGGGAACTTTTAAAGTCATTTTCTCCACTATTTGATTATATACATGTATGTACACAATTTGAACTTTTCTTACATTTCTTACCACGGTAGACATCTATGTATAGGCAATGTTTGCCTTCCTTGGTGCGTTTTGAACTTATGCAAAATAGCCTTCTCGCATGCAATCAATTTTCGGAATTTAACTAAAAATAACGATAACAATTTAGAGCAAATCTAGAAAAAGCATACCAAAGTTTGCCCATTGACCAGATTCCACAAGGTGTGCAGGCTAACAAGAGTCGATCTTTTATGTGGAAACGATTTCTATTCCGATTAAAGAGAACCCTCGTTTACAAAGGAGATCTGATATTTATATCTATTATTGACCCTTTACAAATCAAGAGATCATACAGATAAATGCTCGAAAGAAGTAGAAAATTACAAAAGTGACAACCCTAACAGCATGCTAATGTCATTCAGTGTTACAGAAAACATCGTTGAGAAAAGAAGAAAATGCTGGTGACCAGCATTTTCTTCTTTTCTCAATATGCTTTCTTATTAAATTCCCACCGAAAATGTAGAAACGGTACATTGTACGAGAAAGGGACAACACAGGCTTATTATCATATTGCAGGCATGAAAACCATACGCCTTGTTCTTATCTGCTGGCAAATTAACAACAGCCTGTTTCCTCGCATGCTCCACGTGTGTATGTAAAGTAGTCTACACGTGGCTGATAAGTAATTGAATAACTGATAATTATATTGATGATAATCACACCTTGATAATTGTCAGCACTATCCCCTAAATATGGTCGGCCTTTTCCAACACAGAATTAGGCGATCTGTCACAATGATTGGTCTTTTATAATAAAAGATAGCAACTTTAAGTTGTAGCTTAGGAAAACGAGAAAGAAAATGCGGATTGCTGATTAGCAATATTTTATTCATTTCTATACAGTTTCCCATGCGTCAATCCTTTCCCAAATCAAAAACAATATTACGGTGGTACATTTTGAAAGCAGATTATCAGCATTTTCTTCTTTTTGTCGCAATGTATTCCCGAGTATTTTCCTTAAAGTGACATTTCACATTTTTTTTTTTTCATTTTTTAAAAGTAAGTCTTGATGCAAAGATTGTTTATTCTAATGCGTAGAAATGCTATCAGTTTTTTGAAGTTGTTATTAATAAGCAAAAATACGCCTTTAAAGTTGAGACAGAAATGGCAAATTCTATATAGATATGAACTGTTGTCCACAACAATTTGTTTAATTTTAGCACAAAAATATTTATTTCTCGTAAACGGTTCGATATATTGGCTTGAAATTTTCAGAATTTTCATAAGAAAACATGCTCATTCAGATAGAATAAAAGGAAAATTTACGTAAAAATTATTGTGAAATGTCACTTTAAGTGTCAGGTGTTGTTTGGGTAAAGGTTGTCAAATAAAATCGTAGGAATACAAACCAAAAATAAAAGAGAATGATATGCATTTTAGATTTCGCATACGCAATATTATCAATCACTATAAATGTTATCACGATATACTATGCAACCCATCATGACATGATTTATCTTCTATTTATATCCCATATTTGTGTATAATATGAAACTTAAACAAAGGAAATGAATCTATTACTAATGAAAAAACCCTCAAATCGGTAAAGTGATATCAGCGTTTGATGACCAAAGCAGAACTACTGATGAATATGGGTAATGGCATTCTAAATGTGTTATTTCCATTCAAAACCCTATAATATGGGAACTCATTTGAATTGTCTCGGTGAGACGATTCAAATGAGTACCCACGATATAGGGTTTGATGTACAATAAATGAAATACTGCATTTTGAGAAGCATTTACATCCTCTTATCTGGAGCCGCGAAAAAGCAAAGTTTTCTGTACAATTCCACAATTTAATGATCTGATAAAAGGAAGGAAACGGTTTGTAAAATAGAGCTGAGTAATTCGACTCTACCGAAAACCTCCCTTTTATGCAATGTTTTAATGCTTTTCCAAAGAAGACCTGGTTTTGCAGTCTCTGATACAGAAATGGCTTAGAAAGACATTGGGACACGAGAAATTAATATCGTTTCTTTTTACCTTAATTTATTAATTTTAAACACTGCATCGTGAATGTCGAGGCGGTGGGTGCTTTTAGCACTGTAGAAAAGTTAATTTTTTGATCAACGAATCATACTTCTACCATTTTTCGCCATACAGTAACAATTAAAGACCTACACACATGTACTGAACGTAAAAGTCAATCTTCAAGGTGGCCTATTTGCCAATACATACGAATTGTCTGGGGAGAGAGCAGGCATTAACCTCCCACAGTTTGTATTGAGACCACCAGGGCGGATTAGCCTACTGCTTTAACCCTTTCCCAAACAAGACCAGGGGCCTGTTTCATCAAAACATTTAAGTCGTATTTTTGACTTACCAATGTCTTAAAAATCGCTTAAAACAACAATCGCATAACCCAGGTTTTGATAGAATGGCGATACGCATTTCTTATCCTAAACTTGTCGTAAGTCGTCGGTAAGTCAAAAATACGTCTTAAATCTTTTGATGAAACAGGCCCCAGGGGCCGGTTTCATCAAAAACGTCCTAGGACATGACTTAAAAAGTGTCCTGAGACCTTTTGTAGGACGTCCGTAAGTCAGTTTCATCAAAACGTCCTAAGCAGTTCCTACGACTTAAATTTGCGTTTCATCAAAATATGTCCTACTTTAGTTATGCTCGATCAAAAGGCCCCAGAAAATCACGTGCAGTCCTAATTTTAGCTAAATTTTGTCATTGTAATTTATAGAAACTTTCCAAACGTCAAAGAAAAACGAAAATCCAACACTTGGGATTTGAGCACTGTTGGACAAGGGGAAAATCGTTTCTGCTAGCGAAATTATCTATTTGTGGAAAAAATAAAGGAAGCGTCGTGCAATAATGTAGAAATTAATCCTACTCCCCAAAACAAAATAATTCTGCAAAAATGTCCATACACTAGGGAAGCCAGAATGGAAAGATATGTAAGACCTACTCAAGGACAAAACATGATTGGAAAATGATTTTTACTTTTTATGACATATACTGTTTTTGTTCAATATAATAATGCCATTTTTCTTGTAAATCAAATTTGAGAAAGCAAACAACTTTTTTTGTTGTAGTCGCTTTTGACGTTTTAACATCTCTTAAAGAAATTATTAATTCGGTATACATGTACGGCATCTTATTAAGGTGAAAGTGGACTCTACAGGGACTAAAATGATAAAATAGACAATTTAATCAGTATTTGTTTATGGCTAGATTGATGATTTTGAATACGTTGTCATTGTCAATCCTCAGACAAAAGTCATCCCAAGTCTCTAACGTTCCGTGGGAAAATGTAAGTGCCAATGATAGAACCTGTATACGATTCAAGACAATTTTAGATTGGGTCAATTTGAAAGCTAAAGCAGGTGACAAAATGTTAAAAAATAATAGTACAGAATGATTTATTTCTTTTGGGTTTAAAAACTGAGTTATACAAAATTAATACATTTACACGGTGGGGATTGTGCATGATGGGATGGATAACGAATACGGACAAAATAATCTCGATTCTGGTAAGAATTTGAGCAATAACTTTCTTATTTCTGCGTCAATTTTCATGCAGTTTGTTTCATGTACTCCGCCTTACTGAGCCCTTTTCTCAGATGTATTACTTATCTGAAAACCCCATGTACTTTTCTCAAAAATCGATCCCAACCGACTAGAAAAAATGACCTGGATTTTTTTGTCGTTTTTCTGGTCGGTTGGGATCAATTTTTGAACAAAGTACAAAGATTCTACAAACAAGTCATATATCTGAGGAAAGAGCTCAGTAATGCGGGGTACATGCAACAAACCGCTTGAAAATTGACGCAGAAATAAGAAAATTATTGCACAATTTCTTACCTGAAGCGAGGCAAATTTGTCCGTATTCGTTATCCATCCCATCATTTACAATCTCCACCGTGTACATGCCACGGAAATTTTGAGTGTAAGCAACTTCTGCTTGTGTCAAATACATGTATTTCTAACCTGTCTGTTTCATATTATACTGATACAGCTAGCATTTTAATTGACCCGTCTGGATTTCTAACTTTTAGCAGTAAGGGCCTACACTTGAATTGGAGCATCATCAAGTGCAAAAGACTTACATAAAAAGCATCAAGGATCATTCATTTCATCTTTTTTTTCCTGTTTTCTATCCATGATTGAATGTCCATCATCAGACGTTGAATTGCGACTTAACAGAAGTAATATTTCTTATTCATTTTAAAGACAGAAAAAAGACTCATATTTACGTGTAACATTCGTTTTATATATACGCCTAGCAATGTGTGCCCTTGTTCATACTGAGACAAAGTGAACACAGTCTCTGACAAAATGGGTGCTGATGGAGTTTGTACACAATCATAGTACAAAACATTTTTAAATAAATGAGAAAATGTAGCATTTTCTTCTTTTCTCCCTATGTTGTTGAATGTGTCTTCTTCTAGAACGTCACAAGGAGGTCTAATTTGACATAATGTTAAAGAGTTGGTGGGTTCGAAGCGGTGTAATATACTGACTGACTTTAAAAACGCATCACTAAAGTTCATCCGGCAATAATATGCAAAATACATAATCAACTTTGTAGTATTGTATATCAAACAACAACGTGACATCTTCCCAACATTTCCTGAAAATTTCAGACAAACATTCGATTAAATGACTGAGATATAGCCATCTAAAGAGAGATGGTGTGAGGAATTTGACAGTTTTCTCTATTTAATAACAAGTAATTCCGCTCTGAGTATGAAAAACGTTCCACAATCGTGACCTCGTTGACCCTTGAGTTGAAACAAAATATTTATTCTTTTGGGCTTGAATTATCTACCATATATTGCTGGAGAGTATTCAAAAGTTTTGGCGTCCGTTTTGTATCATGTCTAGGCCCAACGCACTCTGATCTGATGATGACTTTCTGTAAGTATCTGTCACGGGCATAATCGCCAGTAGTGAAAACCGCAATATCTTATTCGTTAATTCACTGTTATGGCAAGAGTTTGTCAGTAGCAACATTTTTGTATTACAATTGCAGTTGAAAACGTTGTTGTAAACCAATTACGTAATTGACGTTGACGTATGTTATTATCTTGACGTAAGCTCGTTCTAAACGGTTGATCAAGACGCTGATGCTCAGCAGCAATCTCTGTAGATTGACTATGTTAATGAAAGTGAAAAATCGTCGATTGGTTTACATTTAAACGTCTCGCCCATTCTCGTTGACAAACACCCGCTTAGAATAATTTACAAATTTGTGTGTGCTCAACGAACTTTGGTCTCTTGGCTTTATTTTTTGTTTAATCAAATTGGTTGAGAAATAAAAGTAACTCCTGACCATTTGAATATGGAATATGAAAACAAAATTCCAGTTGGTCACCTAAGGTGTAGTTACGTAAACGTTATCTATATTTTGTACGTTGACGTCGTGCGAAATAATGTGGTAACTGACTGCAATAAATCTTATTGGATATCGCATCTTATTGGTTGAAATATATATCAGAAGTACAAATTGATCATGTTGACTTTAACTAAGAAAATATTTTGAAAAATAAGTGATGCGTTTTTAAAGTCAGTCAGTATAGATGTTTTAGTCAAATGATTTATTTTATTTGTAGCTGGATATTCACATACCTTGTATATTTCCAGGTCGTTTCAGTCTTTGACCATCGGCCTCCGACTCCAAAAGAAATTGTAAAGCTGTTTGTAGACCATTTAAGACAAGATTTAAGTCAAAAAGTCGGATTTAAGTCGTCGAAAAATTGGTCTTAAATTTAAGTCAAAAAGTAGGAACTTCCTAAGTCTTGAGACTTTGATGAAACGCGACTTACGACTTAAATCTATTTGGGACGTTTTTTAAGTCAAAAATACGTCTTAAATGGTTTGATGAAACAGGCCCCAGGTTTTGTCGTCCCTGATAGAATAGGCTTGGGAAAACATTGAAACAAAAGAAGAAACTGCTGATAACCAGCAGTTTCTCCTTTTGTCTCAATATTTTCTGTGCCATATTTTACACAAATCCTTTCTTTACTTACATCTGGCAGTTTTTGGAAGGGATCACCCTTAAATTTTGTCGTTTGGGAAAGGGTTATATAGTAGGTGTTATTGCAAAACATCGTATCTACAGCTTCATTAAAGCTGTAGATGCGTGGTTTTGCAATAACACCAACGGCATCCCACACAGCTCTGAGAACAGGGGCCGTATTCAGCAACAATTCTCAATCGATTGTCTAAAGTATATAAATTACACAACAAGCCATCTGATTCGACGAGACGCGTGGATCGTTGTGTAATTCTAAAGCTAAACTTAGAATAAGAATGGTAGGTGACTACTTGTACTAACCAGAGGCGCGTTCTTTAGAGCGAGATTTTTTCAGATTTCTTAAGATGTATTTGAAACAGTTTTTTTTAAGACCGAGATTATAAGCGAGATGTTCCGAATGTTCCATACTTCATACAAATGACGTCATAATGAAGTATGGAGCATTCGGAACTTCACGGTTTATGGATCATGGAGCATTCGGAACAACTCGGTCAATTCTCTCCCATATAGATTCTACAGAATTTACCGAGGCGTTCCGAAAGAAGTATAGAGCACAGATTTGCTGAGTTCAACATTGACTAAAGTATTTACAACGTCTGCATTCTTTTCAGTTGTATTGGGACTTTTTGGTGCACATTATTATGTGTTCCCGGTACTTCTGCTATTTTATCCATTACTAAGAAATAGCAAAATGTTAAGGTTTACGAACTGAGAATGAAAGGCAGAGCCAGATCCGAAATTTGAAAAGTGCCAGCAATTCATAAACTGTGTTACATTTTCATTCCAAATACAAACATAAGCATCTTGTATGGTTTAGAATTTTGAATCAATGCATACTTACGGAAATATTTGACAAAGATGCTCAAAATTACCTCCCTTGCATATGAATATAGAGTAAAATAATGTTTGTAAACTTTTTTCTTCTTGAAGCATAATCTTGAAATCTGGCATGGTGAATCAACTTATGTGAAGTGTATTTACAAGTGTGTGTAATTTGATGCAATTCATATGGCTAGAAAGTTGTGTTTTCATTCTCAGTTCGTAAACCTTAACGCCGCTTTTGGAGGCATACATTACAGAGAGGCTCTCGAGGGACGGAAGGAAAATTCTGAGGCGCGTTCTTAAAGAGCGAGATTTTTTAAGATTTCTTAAGATGTTTTGATACAGCGTCTTTGAGACCGAGATTATAAGCGAGGTGTTCCGAATGTTCCACACTACATACAAATGACGTCATCATGACGTCATTTGTATTAAGTGTGGAGCATTCGGAACTCCGCGGTTTATGAATCATGGAGCATTCGGACCGGACTCAATTCTCTCCCACATAGATTCTATAGAATTTACCGAGGGATTCCAAAAGAAGTATAGAGCAATGGCGGCTCGCAGTGATAGTCTTAAAATCTTGGTCAAAAGAACGCTTTATCATTTAACATACTAAGAAATCTTAAGAAATCTCGCTCCAAAGAAAGCGCCTCTGATCACCAGAGACTGAACACTCACTTGCTTTCTACCAATCCCGATTGATATTTCTCTTATTGAAGGATACTATTGAGCCAGGCTATGGAAAAGTGCCGTCATACCATTTTAGAGAAACCGCGTTTCCAGATCAACCTATGGTTATAATGCATTCTAATTATTAGCATTCTAATTATTAGTATTCTAATTATTAGAATGCATTTATCCACAGGCTGGTCTGAAATTAATAAGGTGTCGTTCTGCTAACGTATAGTTGCTGCAGCTAATAAAAAAACAATTAGAGAATAACATGGATCTAGATCAGACTATGTGTATACACAGGCTGATCTAGATCATTTTTTGGTTCGAAATCGGACCATACTCAAATATTATTTGGGAAAGGTAAATGGTGTGAAGCAATAATGTTGCATATGTCCTTGGGTTCAGCGATGGTTATTAATGAGTTGTATATCTATGATTAATTTGTACTTGGTGGCAAGGTTATGCAAGTGTGCAAAATTATATACGTTAAATCTTGCAGTAGTTGTTTACAATGATTCTAAACTTATTACCTTTGCAGACGTTATAAAGATGCAATTTATCAAATTGTTTTCCTTTACTGTCAGGCAAATCATTTAACCATTAGTAAAAAAAAAGAAAAAAAAAACAACAACATGAATTTAACACACTAATACTAGAAGTAAATGATAAATAGCATTTCTTCTATTGCCTCAATATTTCATTTGCTACATTGCCCATATATCAAACCCTTTTTAATTTTAACCCATTACAACACACAGTGACGCCTATTGACGCTCTATAACACAATGGCTTTGAAAAACATTGTGGAAAATGAAGAAATTGCTTGTAACAAGCAATTTCTTCATTTCCCACAATATTTTCTACCCAAAAAGACAAACATATTTTAGATTTCATTGATTTAAAAATGTCGTCTGCAACATCTTTGAATTTGAAACAGTCCATAATTTTGCCGTCTGGTAATGGGTTAACACCCATTTTGTCTTCTGCAACAGCTTACATATTGGAACAGTCCTTTTTTCCGTTTGGGAAATGGTTAAAAGAGGCCTCGGTCATCGTTAGGGTAAATGTATGTTGTTCGAAATCCTCGAATTCTTTGATTTTGTACTAAACCAAAATATCTATTAAATGCAAAAAGGTGAACGCCAGGAAATATTTAAATAAAAAGAAAAAATGGCGTGTAGGCGTAGTTTGGTTCTACAAAATGGAAAAGTGTTGTATTTCGATTACTCCTATATTTACAATTATTGGGTTGAAATCCTATACAATAGAAAATCTACACTTTCCCAAATAAAACGGCAAACAATTGGACTTTTGAAAAAAATGGCACAGATGACAAAATTAGCATTTACAATATTTAGACTTGTGTACAATACAACACAGAAAATATTGAAACAAAAGAAGAAACTGTTGACCATCAACATTTTCTTCTTATGGCTCAGTTTTTCCCATATCGTTTCTATTAGGGACGTCAAAAACCAGACCTTGTTTTGGAAAAGGGTTAAATTATAAATCAAAATGGTTTTTAAACTTAGTCAATAGAAATATTAGTAATATACTTCCGATCTATAGATTTTGTCAAAGATAGAATTTTGTTATAATTGAACTTGAGACGAAAGGCTAATAATAGTTTAAACAGTTTAAATGGCTTTCTAAATGGCTGTATATCCTTTTTAAATAAGGGGTTAAGTGCGCCAATTTAAATTGATTTTTCCGCTCTTTCTTTCTGCAGAGACTGTAGTTATTTTTTGTTCTAGTGTCTGCGGTGTTTAGTTTGTTTATGTCAGTCGTAATTTCAACCATTTCCAAGACATTCACTGAATTTTCGGTTCTCCGAATTTTCAACCAATTCCTAAAGACAAAAGTTTTCATATATACATTTTGAAACACGGGAAGCATTACGTTAAAAGAGAGCAAAGTCGATGATAGTACATTATGGAAATCATTTTCAAACAGTTTGACATTATATTCGATTTTGGGCAAATCGACATATTCAGTTCGTGGAAGTTTTGAATTATCAGAATTAACCCAAATGACACGATTACGTACATTGTAAAAAATATTGTTTTAAGTTTCGGCTTGTGCAAACTGCGCATGAGGCATACTTTTCGGACGACCTTATAATACCAGTATCAAAATGTTTTCCTAATTGTATATGCTATGTTGTATAAATTGAAAATTATTATGGAATCCAATATTTGCGCTTGAAAAAGGCATTCAGTGCATAGCAATACAACATGTTTCATATTTCATTTGATATCGTACTCATATTTATAATAACATAACATATTAATTATAATATAAGACAGCTTAATAAAACCAATAACAATATTTGGCAAAGGAAAGAAAAATTGATCCAGGGCGCAAATATAGATCGCACTTGAGTGACACCTTTTAGGTTATTAAGTCCGTTTCGATAATTCCTTGGGCGATTTGTCAAAAATGTTTCTCCGGGCGTACAGATAAAACGAAGTATTAACTTTTTATAAGGAAATATCTCATCTATTGTTCGTCAAACCCTATGTTGTGGGTACTCATTTGAATCGTCTCTTCGGGACGATTCAAATGAGTGCCACAGCATATGGTTTAGAATTGAAATAAAATATTTAGATAGCCACCCCCTTGTTATCTGCGTCTTTATAACTTCCTGCATTGTTGTGTTATGCATATATCTGCAACTGCACTTGGGGCGACCGCCTGCAGATATATAACTAATTAACCCTGTAGCATATGACGTACTAAATGGGCCAAAAGTCTATCTAGATCGCGCACGGATAAAATATACGCGTCAACGCATAAATTTTCAACTGCTCGCGTAAATTTTATACGTCGACGCGTAAATACGACGCGTGCACGCTCTAAATAGACTTTTGACCCATTTGGTACGCCATAGTACTTAGCAGACATGTACTTTCAGAACATTAGTGTAGAAAATTGGAAACCACAGACAATTATTATTCTTTATCTTCTTCAAATGGTGGATTTACAAAGTTGCAATATTATAATATAATTATGAACAACAATATTTACAGACAGTGCCTAAAATGATATAACAAAGACAGGGTGTACACGTTGAAAGGGGCCCGTGCAGCCTTTAAGACTTCGTTGATCCATATACGTAAGCCTATGATCTGAGTGTAATTTTATTTGTCCTTAATGCTTTCCAAAAGTTGCTACTTGTTTTGAAGATGTTATTTAAGATCAGCGTGGATCTTGATCAGACTGTGCGTATGCACAGGCTGATCTAGATCCATGTTGATCTCAAGGGACATTTATCTATAGCTCTTTATTTCTTTCTTTGAAATCCCTTTCGATTTGACCTAGTATAAAAATATAGCCAGTGAAAGGGTGCCGCTTGTAGACAAGTGTCAAAGAAGTTTACATTTAAATATTTATGCTAAAAGTGAAATAATCCTTTTGATTATCTAAGCAAAACGGTAACGGGAGCGTTCAAAAACCACAGCTTAGCTATAAAACTGGAAAATAGGCTCTAAATTAAGAATTTTATAATCGCTGTTATACGACTTTTTCAGCAGTTTTTGTTACGATCAATATTTTCTTCTATAGGAAACCTACAGAAATACCATGTGAGGAAAATCAGGAAATATCTGAAAACCGATGGCAAATTTCAGGACATTCTTTTCTTTCTGTAAAAGCTGCTTTTACAATTACATGAAGCAACAAACACTACATGTAGGCCTATAGTGAAAGCATTTCTTCTTTCATTTTTTAGCTTAATATTTGTAGTTGCATTAAAGGGTCAGTTCATGCGCTTGAATTTCAGAATTACATGCCCGGCTTTGCAGACAATTGATCCATATCGTTGGTGTTATTGCAAAACCTCGTAACTCAAGCTTGAGTTACGAGATTTTGCAATAACGCCGAAGATATACTAGTACATGAGTCTAACATGGATCCTGATCAACCTATGCATATGAAGTGCTTGATAAAGATCAACTAAGCTCTCCTTTAGTTGCTTTTTATTTGTAGAAACTCTCTAGGAGTAGCATGGATCATGATTAGACTGCATTTTGGTACAGGCTGGTCTGCACCCTTGTTGCGCTGAAAAACCAAATGAAGCATTTTTACATCGTCGCTTTTCAACAAAAGCCTCGTAGCTGCAGCTTGTTCTAAGCTGCAGTTACGAGTTTTTTGTTGAAAAGCAGTGATATCCCGTTTTATATGTTTCTTTTCCGCTTGGAAAAGAATTAATCTTTTTGTAGTTTTAGAGAATGCTTTGCCCTTTCCCAAACAAGACCTGCTTTTGACGCCCTTAATAAAAATTGCCCGGGAAACATTTAGGCAAAATAAGAAAACTGCTGATAATCTGCATTTTCTTCGTTTGCCTCAATAGTTTCTGTGCTATAATGTATGCAAACCCCCTTCTTTATCAACACCTATTTTGTCATTCGCAGAAGCTTTAACACGGGAAAAGACCCGATTTTTGTCGTTTGAGAAAGGGTCAAAGTGACATTTCACATTTATTTCATACTTTAAAAGTATGTCTTGCTGCAATGATTGTTTATTCTAATGCGTAGAAATGCTATCAGTTTTTCCAAGTTGCTATTTTTAAGCAAAAAATACTTCTTTAAAGTTGAGACAGAAATGACAAATTCTGCATAAATCTGAACTGTTGTCCACAACAATTTGCTTAATTTTAGCACAAAATATACATTTCTCGTAAACGGTTCAATGTATTGGCTTGAAAGTTTCAAAATTTTCATAAGAAAATAATATTATGCTCTTTCAGATAGAATAAAAGTAAAAATTTATGTAAAAATAATTGTGAAATGTCACTTTAAATGAAATCTAATACTCAATTTGACATCTAAGAGGTTGACTATTTTGATATGGATATTGTAACCCTGTGTATATGGGTCATTCTACTATAGGTCAAATAAAGGCTTCATTACATCACTGCTCATAACATCAATTTAACGAACGCCACTTTTTGTGTGTTCAAATTCAAAAGCTGCTGCAAACAGCAAATTGGATGTTGATAATGATCAAATTAATATGTATAATATAGCATAGAAAACATCGAGACAAAAGGAGAAACTGCTGGTTATCAGCAGTTTCTTCTTTTGTCTCAATGTTTTCCCAAGCCTATTCAGTTAAGGACGTCAAAACCAGGTCTTGTTTGGGAAATGGTTAAACATTGTTCTGTTTATCTAAATATCGATGCTTTTCAACAGAAATCTCGTAACTGCAGATTGTTTTAAGCTGCAGTTACGAGGTTTTAATAAAATACGACGATATACTAGTCTAAATAAAAAAAGATTTGAGCTCTTTCCAATATGCAAATGTACATTGTGTTTATGATTTAGAAACAAGAGCTGTCCGAAGACAGCGCGCTCGACTTTCTAAGTTGCTGAGTATAAAGGGGGCATAACTCCAAATATAGTGGAGCCAGGGTCATGGGCCTTGGTAGTAAGGTAGAGGGTGTGATGGTGAATAAATGTTCCAAGTTTGGGTTGAATCCCTTTGATAGTATGGAAGTTTGAAAAAACTTTAACCTTTGTTGCAACGTCGACGCCAATGCCAACGCCAACGCTGACGCCGATGCGACGCCAACGCCGACGCCCGGGTGACAGTATTAGCTCTCATTTTCTTCGAAAAGTCGAGCTATAAAAGGGACACAAGTACAACACAACATCTTAGAACAAAGTACCTACAGTACAACATTGTGTGTTTAAACCTCTTCTAAACGCAAAATTGGGACTGTTCATTTGAAAGCTGCTATAAAAGCAACATATAAATGTTGATAAAGATATGAATAGTGTACAATATAGCACAGAAAATAATTATAGAGACGAAATTATTAGGCCTAAATGCTGGTAATTATCATTTTCTTCTTTTGCCTCTATGTTTTCTAAACATTTTCTTTCGTGGACGTCAAAATGAGGTCTTATTTAAGAAAGGACGAAAGAAAAATAACGAGTTCAAAATGCCATATTTTATCTTTAAGCTTGGTTAAGACATCTGTAATAGGATAGCGACCCTAGATCTTGGTCATTTAAATATTGACCGGTCTAATTTTTAAAGTCACTGACCCATATTTCGTGGCCCATAAAAATGAAAATGAATGAATAATTGAAATAACCGAGGGCTATAAAACTATGTCAGTTATAGGTAACGATAAATGATCTGGCAGAGCATCTCTAGCTATTAGCTAGTGATGCTCTGCCAGGTCATTTATCGTGCGCTATACACACAGAATAGATACATGTACAGTTAACGATATCGATGTTGTACCGTCAGAAATGATTGATCGAGCAAAGGCTAACTAAACTAACAACATTGTTGGAAAAAGATTGAAATTGAAAGAAACTCACAGAACAAAGTCAAAGAAAAACGCAACACAAGAAACAAACTTGTATGGCAGAGGCTTCAGCCAATCGAAATCTCGAATGATCAGTTAAATAACTCGGTTATTGTCCACCAAGATTAACCCTGGACATCTGCATATGTAATGACCCTCCCTCGGCTATGTTTTGCTAAGAAACACAACTACCGGGCTTAGCGCACGAACATTGAGTTGTCCCTGGTTAATTTGGATGGACAATAAGACGCTAAACTAACGGACTTAGCGCACGGAAATTAAGTTGTCCCTGTTTAATTTGGTTGGACAATATATTCATTTGTCTCCGATATCAAAACAACAAAACAAACAATCTCAAATTACAATGTTGACGTCCCTGATAGAGAAACCGTGGGAAAACATTTAGGCAAAAGAAGAAAAATTGGGACAAATGCAATAACCGCCAGATACTTTCTGCGATATATTGTACACATTACCGTCGCCAGAAGCAGTAGCATTTTTAATAGAAAAGAATGTTGTGCTAAAAATGTACTGGGTATACTGTTATGTAATGATAGACCATCGGTGTTGTTAAAAAATCCCGTAACTATGGCTTGATTCAAGCCGTAGTTGCGAGATTTTATAACAGCACCTAAGAAATACTATTGTTTGTCCGAAATTACGTGACTGTTAACTGGATAAAATCGTTCCCTATTGGGATAAATATTTGAGACTTACAGAAAAGGTTTTAATGATTCGATTTCCACCCAGATTGATCAATAGCAAGTTTATCTTAGTAAATTAAAGTGAAATTACAGTCATGCAAGAACATGCTGAAAATAGTGCGTGTGACCGAATAATTAACGTAATTAGTTTGGTAAGGTCACAACAAGATCAAGGCCTACATTCCACACTATTAATGATCACAACTTGCCATTATCTACAATACACTTCGTGCATCTTCGGGCTTCATCCGCAGCAAAGGAAATTGACGAGCCTCTCACTCGTCAATTTCCGTTGCAACTGATGACGTCATGGATGACGGTCGAAGATACCCGAAGCGTTTTGTAAATAATGATGGGTTGAAATCCTTAATCCGGTGAGGATGGAAGGAAACCTACAATATAGGGAGCTTGCGATGGTTTCGTTCTGAAGATTAACATATCATTTGAAATATTGTAGGAACATTCTTAAATTTCGCAGTAAAATGAGTATGCTCATTGCTGATTTGTAGTAAACATGCAAACGAGTAAAATACAAATCCAAGAAAAAAATATCGTACGGGTGTGTAAACCCATACAGGTATATAATTTCTTCCCAGCAAAAAATCGAATAGAGTTCATTTGTCTTTCTATCTAACTTTACCAACCCACATTTTTCATTTGTAATACATTTGTAATTCACTTGTAGCATTTATGGGAAACTGATCGACCCCAGAAATTGAAAGTCTCGGTACCACAGAGTTGAGTTGGTTTGGTCTATTGAGGTTCACGCCATTTTCAACACCTATGGTCATACCGCGGCAGCTGGAGAACCTAACCATGAATCCATGTTGTTCCTCATACCAGTACTACCACAACACCCTAAACGAGCCTCCAGCTGCTCGCCAATATAGGTTAACGGTGTCAAACCATATAAGGAGTCGGGAGATAAAGTTGGGAATAATGTCGTGCATGAACATGCTTTTTATTATGCGTGACACCAGGTAGTAATCAAGGTAATTAGTTTAAGTAAGGTCATGACCAGATCAAGGGCAACATTCCCCAGTATACATGCAGTACAGAAAATGTTGTTAACCTAACTGATCTCGTATAATCTCAGAAATACAGTCGACACTCTTTGTGTCGAAGTCAGAGGGACCGTCAAAATACCTCGACATATCCGGAGTTCGAGTAAACCGATTTTGACCGGTTTTTGTATGAACATCATTTGACCTATTTGTTGCTAATCAAGTGCGTTTAAATTTGAAATATAGTAGCAAAAGGAGAGAAATTGCTCGAAACGAGCAATTTCTATCCTTTTCCTACTAAATTTCAATGGCCATATTCATTTCGAAAATATTTTGTTTCAACCTTTTTTAAATCCATTGGGGAGGACAGGACCGAACTTCCACTTCGACTTAAGCGGAAATTCGACTTATCCGATGTCGACATAACGAGTGTCGACTGTATGTGTTTTCGTAAGAGCTTTATGCTTTATTCTTTAACCATCTCCACAAATGTGACCTAGACAATTATTGTGGATATATTTATAGTGTATCGCTGTGCAATTGATGAATGATTGTGAATGGTATTAAATCAAGGAAAAATCAAAGCATTCATGGTAATACTGCATACATTTTGTACTTCCCAATGTGTGGTTTTTTTTTTTTTTTTTCGGTTCACGTGCAAAAACGTCATGTGACTCCGAACAACGTTTACGTGAAAACGTATAACAAGATAACGACCCAGGCAATGTTAACATACAACGTTCATATAACGACAAAACGCTATCAAAGTTGCATACAGCAAAATAAGTATGGAATTTAAGAAGTTTGTGCAAGATAATCTGTGATCAAAATTGAGATAATTTGAGAAAATACTGGTTATCAACATTGTCATCTTTTATCTTATTTCCCCCAAGCTTTTTCTGTTTGGAACGTCCAAATCAGATTTCATGTGGGAACAGATTAACCATATTACTACGGCGTATAATGGTCGAAGGTTTGAAAAGTCATTAACCTTGTGTTGATAGTTCATTAACGTGGAAAATACATGTATATGGATGTGATTGGGTCAGTGACATTTTTTTTTGGTGGAAGGTCAAAACCTCGTAACTCCAGCTTATTTAAGCTGGAGTTACGAGGTTTTGACCTCCCACCAACGATTTGTGATAATAAATGTCAGATATATCGGCAGTGAAACCTTTAACTAGACGATACAGAAATGACATTTTTCTAGAACTAGCACAGCTCAAACTGGTAAACGTGTGAAATGTATGTTAACTTTTGACATAAAGCAAACGCGAACTTCTAAATGCTACATATCGACTAGGAAATGAGCACTTTAGACCTTTCCCAAACAAGACCTGGTTTTGACGTGCCTCATTAAAAAGACTTGGAAAAGGGGATGGACCTCCTTAAATGTTAGACACTAGATAAAGAGGGAAAACCCCTGAGTCAATTACAATAAAGGATGCAATTTGGATAAGACTTATAATGTTATAACATGGACATAATCTAAACGATTTGAATCTGCTTGCTAGTTGGATGGATGAGTAAAAGTTAAAAATAGCAATAATTCTGCACAAATCAGCTACAGACAACAAAGACGAATGGACTAGGACAGCATCTTAAAATTTTCCCAGAAAATACAAAGATTAGAAAATTGTAACCAAGACGAATCTAATAGTGTTAATGCGCAGTTTCAGATTTGACCCAGGGAATCACCACCATACGGCTACAAGTTAATCCTTTCCCACATAAGCCCTCGATTTGACCTTTCTATTAGGAAAGGAAAAGGAAAATATTAAGACAAAAGAAGAAAATGCTGATCATCAGCATTTTCTTCTTTTGTCTCAATATTTTCTATGTTATATTACACGCATTTTTCTCTATTAACATCCATGTTGTCGTCTACAGCAGCTTTCAAATCAGACTGATCTAAATTTTCCTTGATTGGGAAAGGGTTAATCAATCAGTCTACTTTCCCGTGATGGGCCTAACTTTTCTCTATCAATTATGCATGAGCCATATTACTGAGAAGTTTCTTGGCTTCGACAAAACAAATACGGGAGTAGAGATAAAAGTCCCTGATAACACAAGAAAAGTTGAAAATGTGACTGTTATTTTAAATCCTCGTAACTACAGCTTTAATCAAGCAGTAGTTTCAAGGCTTTAGAATACACTGGAGCGATTCTACAACCTAATTTAATCATAATTATACAGTCTTAATCTGAAAGTTGTAGTTACGGGTTTCTACAAGCTAATAATTATATTTATGAAGGCATCCTTGCAAACAAATACAATTTGTGCAAAGCTTGCCAAAACAATCCTGGACACTTATGAGTACCCACAGGATTATGGTTTTATGCTTATATCATTGAAATATTCAACAATCTATTTTCATAGCATCAACTTGTCTTATCCGAAGGCGCTGGTTTACAGAGACATATAGAACAAACATTGTCTGGAAAACGTCAATCTATTTATAGATGTTATCCGAGGAAATGAACGATGTTTTTGCGTGACGGAACGGAATTAGTCGGCACGTTTTGATGACAATTTAAATCATTTTGATATGTTTTTTCCCTTCGTGGTTTGAAAAACAATGTAGATTCTACATGTATGAAAGTTTCCGGCATACATGCGTGTACTTGTATACGTTTGTTTGAATACAATCCTTTCCCATTCAGGACCCGGCTTTGACTTCTCTAATAGAATAATATTTGTTTTAATATTTTTTCCTGGTACATTATTCTCAAATCTGACCAACATTCGTTTCATCTTCAACTTATAATCAGTTGTTTCTTCTTTTGTCTCAATATTTTCAGTACTATATTGCATACTAATTATATCTGTACCAACATCCAATATGTGTGCTCTGTTTTAGTTTTCAAATTGGACGACCCTAAAAGTTTGCCGTTTATAAAGATGTTAATCAATCGAATTTAATTGCAATCGACGAAGCTGAAAGTTTTGATACTGTCATTTTCAAGAAATCACTGTGAAATTGAGCAAAGATTTTCTCAGTATTTTCAGTGCACCAATTGGCACATACGTTACATTTGTTCACTAAACATTTTATGATTCTTCATAATAAACGAGAATCCTAAATTATTAATGCATACGAGTTACATGCATAATGTTCTTATTAATTCGTTAAACCCATTCCCTAACTATATCTAGTTTTGACTTCTCTGATGGCAATGGCCTGGAAAAACGTTGAGACAAAAAATGAGGATACTGAAAACCATCTTGAGAGAACATCATGGATCTTGATCAGACTGTGTATGGACAGGCTGATCTAGACCCATGTTAGTCTAAAATGCTTTAAGAACAATTTACGCAATTATAATTATGTATTTAGATTAGTTTTGCACTGACCCATCAATTCACAATTCACACGAGGTCATTTTCTTACGGTGTTTCATCGCTTAGTTAGATTATAAGGACGTCTCTTCTACAGCATTGATTATCAATAAATTTGTAGAGGAGAGGAGAAACTATCTGCTACTACACTCAACAATGAAACAAATTCCTTGATCCTTTACTATACGCAACAATCAATAAAGAATAAAACTTCAAGCCCTGACACTTTTGTAGATAAGTCCTTTCTCAAACGATAAAAACCAAGCTTGTCCAAATACAAAAAGTTGTAGAAGACCATTTCAAATTAAAGAAATTGTAATTTTTGTGTGTCATAATGGGTAGAAAACATCGTGGGAAATGAAGAAATTGCTTGTGACAAGCAATTTCTTCATTTTCCACAATGTTTTCTAAATCCATTATCTTGATTTTCTGATAATGTGGAAATGGGTTAATCAAAAGAAGCAAGTACGGTTAAAACAAGATCAGACTGCATGTACAGTCGACACTCGTTATCTCGACATCGGATAAGTCAAAATTCGCTTAAGCCGAAGTAAAAGTAATGTCCCATCCTCAACATATGGACATCAAAATGAATTTCGAAACAAATACAGCCTTTGAAATTTAGTAGGAAAAGGATAGAAATTGCTCGTCTCGAGCAATTTCTTTCCTTTTCCTACTATATTTCAATCATGGACACATAGGATGCCCATCAAAAATTGTTAAATATCGTTTTCATCGACAATAATCAAAATCGGATTATTCGAACTCCTGATATGTCGAGGTATTTTGACGGACCTTCTGACTTCGACACAACGAGTGTCGACTGAATGTGCATGCTGATCTTATCTACGATGCAAAACGGTCAGAGTATTTTCAAGTGAATGGGAATATCAAAGCTTTTTTTCTCATCCTTTGCGAAAAGTAACAACCAATCCAGTTTAAAAATATCTTGTTTTGACCTAGGCCTACTTATTTATTTAAAAAAAAAAAAAAAAAAAAAAAAAAAAAAAAAAAAAAAAAAACATGCAAAAATATCGAAGCATAAGGAGAGAATGTTGATCATCAGTATTTTCTCATTGTGTGTCTAGCTATTTTCTGTCTTTTGCTGTACATAGCCTAACTTCTAAACTAAACCCATCTAATCAAATTCTATTTTGTCGTCTGCATCAGTTGTCAAAGTGGAAAAGTTCACTCCAAATGGCTATATTTGACAGCACTGTGAAATAAACATTCTCAAGGGCGGATCCAGGAATTTTTTCCATGGGGGTCCAATCTCAAGATTTTTTCCAGGGGAGGGGGGGGGGGGGGTGTTCCAAGCTCAAATTATGGCTTAAAATGTAATAAATAGGAATGTAACGTTACACTATAATCATGCAGTCAGAATTTAATATTCGGCCAATGCTAGACCCCTTCTAGATCCACCCATGATTCTCGTAGAAAAAAAGAGCAGTGCCATTAATATGAAGTAGTGCTCGGTGTATTATAACAAATCAGGACTGGATCAATATTAACTCTTTCCTAAACGACAAAATCATAAAACGTTCCAAACTGGAGGGTGCCACAGATCACAGAATAAATGTTACTAAAGAAAGGCTTGTAAAAATATAGCACAGAAAGTATTGGGGCAAAAGAAGAAAATGTTGGTTATAAGTATTTTTCTTCTTTTGTCTCAAACTTTTCTAACGAACTTTTTAAAGAAGACAATATAAAAATGTCTACTTTTAGGGACATAGGTTGCCCTTTCTATGTTCAAATGGTATGGAATTCACTGAATGAATTAATTGATAGTGAAAGGTCGCCAAAACTTATATAATATAATTATATATAAAAAAATAATTAAAAAATGCTGATTACAAGCATTATTTTACTTCTTTGACAAAGTATTATCCTAATGCTGGACAAATGCAACGACTTAAATGTTTGAGAAAGGGTTAAAACACACAGCAGCTGTAAATCGTCTCCTTTTTTGTCTTTACACCGCATGCATTAATGCATGTAATAGAGTCGATCATTATCAGCGCATACAAATTGTTAACCCTTTCCTAAAAAGCACAAACTTATGGTGTTTCGTTTCAATTCAGAAGCAGCTGAACAAAAAAGTTAAGTGTTGATAAAGATTTACGTGTAATTTTCATAATGCAGAAAATATTGAGGCTAAAGGAGAAAATGCTGATCATCAGCATTTTCTTCATTTGCCTCAATCTTTTCCCAATTCTTTTCTTTTAGGGACATAAAAACCAGATATTGTTTGGGAAAGTGTTAATTTTTGCGCGAGGTCTGCGGAAATTTCCACGTGTTGTGTTTATGCATAATACATGACATTGTAAACTTTGCCTTGACTTGCTGCGTTATACCTCACGATAAATGACCTGGCAGAGCATCCAAGCCTATTGGCTAGGGCTGTTCTGCCAGTTCAATTATCGTGAGCTATACTAATGAAATGCACGTCGCTGCTATTCGTCCAAAACATCGTAACTAGAGCTTTAAACAAGCTGTAGTTACGAGGTTTTTCGGTTTTTGAAGAAAAGTGACCAGTTGCATGCTATCATTGATATATTGGCAGACTTGGATCAACCTTTACCTAAAGTTCTTGCTGATCTTGATGCTCACGATTATCATTTTTTCTCATGTTGAAATGGGAAAGAATACAATAAAATGTTTATATTTGAAATAAATATTCTGATTTTATAGCTCACGATAATTGACCTGGCAGAGCATCCGATTCGATTAGCATGGGCTGCTCTGCCACGTCATTTATCGTGAGGTATACTGAATACAATAATCATGTACTTGAAACTTTTTTTGGAACCATTTGTTTTCTGCATTCGATCCATTATCACCATTGTCTTTTATGTCATCTTTTAATATGAAGTCCTAGTCGATCAAGCGTAAGGGTTAGTTGCGACGGATCCAGGATTTCTGTGAAGTGGGTATGAACATACAAATAGAGGGTTCGTTTTCCCATTAGCCTATTACACAACAAGCCCGTAGGAAGCAATTTCATATTGGGGTGGCTAAAGCCCTGTATCTGAATATTGGGGGGGGGGTTGGATTTTCCCCTAAATTTTCAGTGATAAATATGGAAAATTTGGCATTTTATGTCAACTTTGGAGGGGCTTAGCCCCCTAGCCCCCTGTTCCTACGGGCCTGCACAAGTGAAACTGAATTTCTGAACGAGAGTTAAATAATCAGGCTTTAGGGGGGGGGGGGGTCGCTTGACCCGCCAAACCCCTGTGGATCCGCCACTGGAAAGAGACCTTTACGTGAACTTACTCGGCTTTGTGTACATGTATACAATACATTGTTCCCAACACGAAAACATGATGTTCAATATGTTGCAATTTTCCACGAATACCTGAACAATAATCATAAATGAGACAGATGTTCAACGAAATGTCAAACGTTGATCACGTACTGTGATACAAATAGATTGCATTTTGTAACAGCCACAAACGACGAAATTTTAGACTGATCAAAATTCAAAGATGTAGACGACATTGTCAAGTACATGAAATTTTATATGTTTTATGTCATTTATGGAAGAAAACATTGTGGGAAACTTAAGCGACTCATCCGATGTCGAGATAACAAATGTCGACTGTAGCATTAATATTCGAATTTTCTCATTCATTAACCCCTTTCCAAATCAACGAAGTTGTGGGGTTTGTATACCGTCATAGTAAATGCAAAACCTAGTATCTCGTTTTTGGAAAATTTCAAACGAAGGGAAAAAGTGTAATAACTTTTCCAAAACTGAAATGATTTACTTGAAACTTGGACATAGTGTCCACAAATATTTTCGCATTAATACTGATCAGCACAAATTCCTCAAAACTTGCAAAAATTGTCGTACGGTAACTGGGCACACAAGATTTTACTTTGAAAACTTAGAAATTACGTAAAATTGACAATTAAAGATCAAACGGCAAATAAAACTTGTTTGAAGTCATTCTGTGTGTATAGAATTGATTGATACATCATGTAGTTTATTATTGTGAATAACATTATTGCACATATAGCTCATGATAAATAAATGATACCTAGCGAAACGACAGAGATGCCCTGTCATGTCATTTATAGATAGCAACGAATTGTGTGCTAAAGATAGAATGTGTTTGTCGTCATGTTTTGATAAACCGTTGGTGTTGTTTCAAAATCAAGCCGTAGTTGCGAGATTTTATTACAACACCAACGAAATGCTATTTGTTTGACCGAAATTACGTCACGATTAATTAGATTAAATCGTTCCATATTCGTTAGTGGAAGGACAAAACCCCGTAACTACAGCTTGAAAAGGCTGTTGTTAGGGTTCAGTGGTGGATCCAGTGGGGGGGGGGGGTCAAACGAACCCCCTTCTTAAGCCTGATTATTTCATTTTCATGCAGAAATTCAGTCAAAATTTTATAAAAATATGAACACGAACTGCCCCCCCCCCCCCCCCCCTATTTGTACATTCGAACCCCTCACAGAAATTCTGCATCCACTGCTAGGCTTAGGACGAGACTTTGATCTCCCACAGACAGTATGCACTTGAACTCTGGGAAAAAATACGGGGAACATGTTTTTACTTGTAAAACATCCATTTCTTAACTGCTCACAATGTTTCTTTGGACATAATTATTTTGATCACCACTTTTAGTTGAGCAAGGCCAAATTCTTAGTTCGCGACAAGTCTAATTGTGGTCATCCCAATCAAAGAAAGTTACTTTTAACCCTTTCATAAGACCTGTTCTTGACGTCCCGGGCAGGAATCATTTCGGAAAACATTGAGACAAAAGAAGAAAATGCTCACTATCAGCATTTTCTCTATTTGTCTGAATATTTTACGTGCTTTATTGTAAATTCTACACAAATAATATCTATGTCAACATCCATTTTTTTGTCATCTGCAGCGGCTTTCAAATGCATTGGAAAAGCCTACAACATTATTGTTGTTAACCCTTTCCCAAACAAGACCTGGTTTTGAAGTCTCTAATAGAAAAGGCTTGGGAAAACATTGAAACAAAAGAAGAAACTGCTGATAACCAGCAGTTTCTCCTTTTGTCTCAATATTTTCTTTGCCATATTTTACACAAATCCTATCTTTATTAACATCAATTTTGTTATTTGTATGAGTTTTTGAAGTGGATCACCCTAACATTTTGTCGTTTGGGAAAGGGTTAAGGAAAGGGTAACGATCAAATAGTAAATAAAACCTGTCTGAGGTATGATCAATACACAATGTAGTATCATTGAAGATGATTTTTATCACAAGCATCGTTATATCCTTTCCCAACAAAGTTCTAGATTTGACGTCTCGCAGTGTATGCGCCAAATAAATGTTGTTCTTATCTTTTCACAATGGAAATATTCTTGTAACTTTCATTTTGTTGTCTACATTTTGACCAGCGTCAAATTTTGTGATGGGGGAGTGTTTTTGTTGTTTTTTCGTGTGTGTTTTTTTAAATATTGAGTTGGCTTGGAATGGTATTCTTCACCCAGGATCATTCGTTTGAGTTTATTGGGGTTTTACGCCGTTTTCAACTACCAATGTCATATCGCGGCGGCTGGAGCACCTACCTATGGATTCCTGTTGTTTCTCAAACCAGTACTACCACAACACCCTTACCGAGCCTCCAGCTGCTCGCCCACTTAGGTTAACGATTTCAAACCCATTGGTGGGTGACAATTTTGTCAGAAAGGGTATTAGCCGCGGCCGGGTATCGAACCCAGGACCTCTCGAATGAGGGTCAGATGCGCTACCAACTGCGCTAAGGCCGCGGCCCAGGATCATTCGTATCACTGCATATATTGGCTATGAAAACCATGAAAGAACAGGAGCAAATTACTGCCAACCATCACAAGTAATTTACATATAGCCTGGTGAAAGGTTAAGAATGTGTCAATTGGTGATCAAACGGCAAATAAAACTGGCATTCAGTCTGCATGGTCTAAATCGATACACAATAAAGTACTGTTGTACCAATATCGAAAGAGCAAATACGAGTCTTAGTGGGGATTTACACAGCAAAGCCACGAGAAGTATCTTCTAAAACACTGTGCGAAAAGAAAAAAAGTGCTGATAAACATCATTTTCTCGTCTCGAAGCTGAAATAACATCAGACTAGATCCTAATAGTAGAGTCTATTTAAACTTAGACTATATGCAAGGTCTAAATTTTAGTGACGTTTTCCTGTCCTTTGTTCAGATAATAAATTTAGAATTTATCTCAGCAATAAGTTGATTTATGGCTCAATAAAAGGTAAAGAAAGGTGCATTCAAAGATCAAAATGTTATAAACACTGGAAAGCTACTATGGACAAGGAAACCACCCTGGGGGAGCAGTGGCGGATCCAGAGGGGGTCTGTAGCCAGATTATTTCATTTTCATGCAGAAATTCAGTCACAATTGTGTAATACTAGGAAAACGAACACCCTTTTTGTATATTCGAACCCCCTCACAGAAACCATGGATCCGCCGTTGGGGGAGGGGGATTGTTACCAGCAGTTTCTTCAAGCTGAACTGTTGAGACGTACAAATTTAATCCTCTGCATCAAGTCAAATTTTGTCGTCTTAAAAAAGGTTTATTAAGAAATAAGACATACAGTGACAATTTATAGATTAAACAGAAAATAAACCTGTCTGAAGCCATGCTGTGAAATTGTCTTTAACCTTTTCCTAAAAAACACCACTGGGTTTTGGCGTCCCTTAAGGCTTAGGAAAACATCGATACAAAAGAAGAAAATGATGATTAACCTTTTGTTTCAATACTTTCTTTGTTGTATCTTGGAAGAATTATGTCATTATGAACAGCAATTTTGTTGTGTGGATTCCAACTGAAAACAGTCCAAAATTGTATTGTTTGGAAAAGGGTTAATAAAAGGAACAGATTCAATGTTAGCCGTCACATCTTTACTTTCATAGTAAAATATCTATCGTTATATCACTTCAATATATTTTGTATTATGTGCGCGGATCCAGGTTGGGCACGCCCCCCCTTTAATTTGTATAAAAAGGCTTATCATATGGATTGGGGGATTTTGTGCGCAGTTGCAGTCGCCCCCTGCCCTCCGGAAAAACACAGGGGCTTTGGGAAAGCGTTTGCATCCGCACATGTATTAAGATATTACGGAGAAAACGCACATACCTTTTGATGTTTTCAAACAGTGCACATTTATTATAATTATCCGATATCAGCAAAACCACACAGTACAACAAACTGCACACACGTCGTCGGATCGCTGTTGAGAAAGCACTAGACTGTAGAAGTTGACTGACTCTATCGGATATCTCACACACCGGCCGTATTTCACAGATCCTTACGTCACAATCTTACTACTGTAAAAACCCTTTATATGTCTAATTAGCGGCTCATTGTCCAAATAATCTATTAACCCTTTCCCAAACAAATTCTGCCATTTGAAGTTACAACAAGAAAAACATTTTGGGGCATTTAGGCAAAAGAAGAAAACGATTTTACATGTAACCACCACCAACACATCTTTACAATCAATAATTTATTGTCTGTTTTAGAATTTATCAAGAGACTTTATTTTCATTTCGATCTGATTGTCCGACTGGATAATCTTTTTGAGAACATTGACAAGACAGTGGCGGATCCAGAGGGGGTTCGGGGGGTTCAAACGAACCCCCTTCTGTAGCCCGATTATTTCATTTTCATGCAGAAATTCAGTCAAAATTGTGTAATACTTAAAAAACGAACCCCCCTTTTTGTAAAAACGAACCCCCCTCACAAAAATCCTGGATCCGCCACTGCAAGAAAAGAAAGAAGAAAATTCTATTGGAAAAGCAATTATTCTCCTACTATCATTAGCTTCCGCGCTATGATATCCAATTTGTTACCGTTTGTTTCATTGCGATATTTAATTCAGTTAATTAAGATGGGCTAAGGGTTGGTCGGGGTCAACTGCAAACAGAGAGGGGTCAGTCTGTCAAGTTTCAAAGTGATAAATGTACATTAATACAGATTTGTAGATATGTGCATCCGTCTAGTTTAAAGCGGTTTTACACCCTGTATTCATATACCTGTATAACGATGCTTTTCAACAAAAACCTCGCAACTGCAGCTTAAAACAAGCTGCAGTTACGAAGTCTTTGCTGCAAAGCGATAATATCTTGAATAACGCTGCTTTTCAACAAAACGCTCGTAACTGCAGCTTGTTTTTAAGCTGCAGTTACGAGCGTTTTGTTGAAAAGCGTAGATAAATAATTATGCTACCTGTAATTCAGGGCAGGAAGTTGACTAGTTTTTGGTCGTTTTGGTGGTTGACAGAATTTTGCGTTAGAAAATGGGTTTTGTTTAAGACGCGAAAAGCGTCGATCAAGATCAGACTGAACAGGATGTCCTTTTGATTTGTGTCGCAGGTTTGATAAGTCTAAAATGTTGTTATTCGAAAAAGGTTTAGTTAAAATCATTGCAATTTTTCAAGGTTGGTAAAATGCATATCACCCATCCATTGATTTCAAAAAAAAAAAAAAAAAAAAAAAACATAATCAACTTACAAGGACTGCGCCTTAAGCAAAATGCTAGTATGAATTCTTTTTGAATAACAATAAAAAAAAAAAAAAAAAAAAAAAAAAAAAATGGTGTGCTCTTATGTAACCGGATACGCGTAATTAGATATTCCGGGCAAGGATTTTACAAAGTTTATATTAACGATGTAACAAGTGGTGTTAAGGGTGTACAAATTATTTGATTTTACACCTTATTCAATTTGTAATTCACATAAGTGACAATTACCTTGAGGGTCTATCATCGGTTCAACTTGATACAGATCCATTTTAACCCTTTCCCAAACTATCACTGCTTTGACGTGCCTATTCAAAATATTAACATAAAAGAAGAAAATGTAAATAATCAACAAGCGATATTTCTGATTTTGCTCAATAATTTCCTAATTGTGTAGTCATCAAATCTTATCAACATTCATAAAATTTGTCATCTGAAACAGCTTGCAAATGGCAATGAATTTTGTGCTAAAAATAGACTAAGTTTACCGTTATGTTTTGATAAACAGTATGTGTCGTTATGAAATCTCGTAGCTACGGCTTGAATCAAACCGTAGTTACGAGATTTCATAACAACACCCACGAAATACTATTTGTTTGTCCGAAATTACGTCACAGTTTACTTGATAAAATCGTTCCCTATTGGACGGTTATAACCAAATAACAAAACTGGTTGACGACGTCAAACAGAATATGGCGTCGAAATTATTTTTAAAGAAATAGTTTCACAATCCATAAAACTACGAAAAAATGACTTGAAAATTCTAAGTGCATTCAAGGGCACAACTTTTGTAACTAAAAATACGGCGTGTTGTATTGTATTACTAATAATCATGTTGTATGTGGCCTTGCTCTAGATCCTTGTTACAAATATAAACAACAATCAAACCATGCTAATCTGTATATAAGTAAGGAATTTTACGAAATATCATACTTTATAGAAACTTAGCATTGTCTTCAGACATTGCTAGCAATATACTTCTTTTTTACCTTTTCCTATACAGTCTTTTTGCCAAATCTCTGAACAGCCATATAAAACCAATATTACCGGTACTTATTATGTTTTTTCTTATAGCAAGCTTATTTAACCCTTCCCCAAACAAGACCTTGTTTTGACGTCCCTAATAGAAAAGGTTCGGGAAAACATTGAAACAAAAGAAGAAACTGCTGATAATCAGCAGTTTCTTGTTTTGTCTCAATATTTTTCATGCAATATTTTACACAAATTCTATCTTTAATAACATCCATTTTGTCATTTGTGGCAGTTTTTGAATTGGATCGCCCTAAAAATGTGCCGTTTGGGAAAGGGTTAACATTCTTACCTCTATTTCTTGCAATGTTCGTCCTCATGCTTCTATGTTTCTGAAATCTTCACTTATATTATCAAAGTCACATTAATCCCCAAAAAACTTGAACTTGACATACATTTAGGGAATTTGATACACAGTCATATTTAAATACTTGAATCTAAGCCAAATTGTGGTACAATAAAAGTTAAGTTTACAAATATTAAACTTTTACAAATTATTAACATGATGAAGCAATTCTGAACTTATTTAACCCTTTCCCAATCAAGCCCTAGTTTTGACAGAAAAAAACGGACGCAGTCTGATCATGACCTATATTGTTCTCTAGTCGTTTCGCGATTTATAAAATAGTCATAAAAAACATATGAGTGCAGTATCGATCTTTTTGGATCAAAATCAGACTTAGATTTTATTTAGAAACATGGTTGTCAAAAGGGCTAGAAGAGCCTTTCGTCAGAGTTTGACCCACATGTTATCTTTAAAAACGATTACTGAATAAGTGCAGGCAGGTTACCTATTAGTAGATAACTAGAGCACCAGATAAGACGGGACAAAGGCTATCTAAATTTGTTATTTTAAATCCAAACTGTGTCGTTGAGTACTGAATGGAATCGTCTCGTTGAGACATTTCAAATGAGTACTCACGACATAGGACATGGAAATGCAATAATAAAGTTTGAACGCCTTTACCCCCACTTATCTGTAATTCTGCAAGCTATGGGTTTATGGGTTTATCACAATGCATGTATATCCTGGTCGATACAAACTGGAAACGAGAACAAAGTTGGTTATAAGCTACTCTCTTGAAGCAGAGTACATTTCCTTTTCATCTAAACTACGAAGAAATGATATTTTGATCATGGTATAATTAATAGACCTCGGCTATAAGCACGCTTACTTTTGTATAAATGGCTTTTCCGTGATATTAAATTTTATCCAATAAAGGTGGGTTCACATTGACGAATTTTCTTACGATTCCTTGCGAATTGAACATTCGTAATCACATTGCCGACAAGTCCACGTATTGTTACGATTTGAGCGAATTTAACGGACGGTTTACGTATTTCTACAACTAGTTTACGGACTGTTTACGGATTATTTACGAATCAATAGGAGTATTACCGACTTAGTTACGAATTTTTACGAGTCCTTTGTTATTATTTTGTTGTTGTTGTAAGAAAGACAACCTCGTTTTTGAAAATCTGAAATTCGACAAGACGATATGACTAGCGAACGATATAAGCTTTGGATGTACCAACAATTTCTTCAAAACCATTAACCCTTTCCAAAACAAGACCTAGTTTTGACGTCCCATGGTTTTGGAAAAAATATTGAGAGAAAAGAATAAATTGCTGATAATCAGCAATGCAATTCTTTCTGTTCACACAGAATTTTTTATTCAATAATATACAAAGTTTACACTTCTTACATCAATAATTGTTTTGTCTGTAACTCCTTTCAAATAGAAACAACAAAAAATCTTGCCGTTTTGGAAAGAAAACTTAAGTGCTTCTACCGGAATAACCCGCAAACTGCCGTATTGGGCCATTTACGACCTCAGACATTATATTTATGAATGCTATATTCAAAGTTGTTCTCCGATGCACGTTTACTTTTTTTACTTTTCCAATCTTATATTCGTGGATAATAAATCATTTTTTCTTGAACATCGAACAGCGTTTGAAGGACTTATCGTCAATTTTGTGATGGAATAAAAAAATGACCACAGTGCATATAAACACATTGAAAAAAAAAGGCTCTTAGTCGTTATCATATTGCAAATCCAATTGGAAATCGTTTGACGTTTAGCAAAACATTACATAGTATTTCCTCTATCATAAATTATATTTGTCATCAATTTTGAATCGAAGTATAGTATATGAGCAATGATTTCGAAAAAGTGTACTTATATCATGTAAGATAAATATTTATCTTCTTAAGCCTCTGCATATATATACAAGGTCTGACCAGGACCCACACTGTCGCAGCTTCTCCTCCAAAGTTCCAAACATAACCATAATCAGGCCTTTTAGGGCGCCTTGTCTGTTTTATATCGTTCTCGTAATCTCATATCATAATTGCCCTTTTTTAAACATCCCGGCTCGTTTATATTCGTAAACTTGCCGTATTATATTCGTGAATCAATTACGGGTGATTTGCGATTAACTAAGAGTCATTTACGATTGAATAACGGAACATTTAATCCGTGGACATTCGTGAGAACATTTTCGACATGTCAAAAAATGTCCCCGTATGAGCACGAATCAAGAAGAATATCCCCGATTCATTGCGAGTTGTTTACGAATGCATAAGAGTTGTTTACGAATACTTGCGGTTATATACGATAGGACTTTCCGAATGGGCCACTCAAAACGAAATCTATGAATATGCACGATTTCTTTACTATGTCTATTATTTTTTTGGTTGTAAACAATAAGATATAATCTCCATATCATCATCAAGCAGCTGACATTGAGAAATAAAGCATTTTATACTTACGAGTTATTTACGGATGTCAGCGTATTGTTTACGAATGTTCACGGATGGCCTACGAATGTCCAATTCGTTCGGATTCGTAAGGAAAATTCGTTAGTGTGAACCTACCTTAAGGGTCAACATATTTTTTCAGGACGTCAAAACTGGAAATTGTTCACGGAAGGTTAATGTGAAACCTTTATTCGTGACAATGTGCGCTGAGTTGAGCAGAGTCGATGTCATCACAGTTTCATGATTCCATGTGACATCTCCTTAAAGCTACTCGAACGCAGTTTTTGGACCAAAAATCAACAACAACGAATGGAATAAATCATGTGCAAAATTCATATGAACTGTGGTTAAATGATATAAGTCAGGCATTGGAGAGCAAACTTTTTTCCATGCAAAATTATCGAAGAGAGGTCAAAAGTAGGTCAAACGCTGCAGGCTCTGAAAACATGTCATGATGACGTAAGAATCAAGCAGGGATTAAACGGACACTTCCTTTAAATTCTGCACACATAAACTATTTAAATGAATTGACCCGGGAACCACATTATTTGTCCACTCTTTCTCCTCTCAAAAACATGTATGCTCAGAGTTCTTCCAAATAGTTTTGATGTTTAAATCATCTATAGGAAATGTCCCTTAAATAGAAATCAAGCACATCTTTACACTAGCATGCACTAAACATTGATTCTTAGTTGTCTACTAACGCCTAAAATTTTGACCGCAGACTTCCCCTATTTTCGGCATTTATGGTCGTATTTTTGGCTTGTTCTTTGCTTGAATTGCCTTCCATTTCCAATTCAAAGATGAACTGAACACAAGTTTTGCATTTCATTAAAACTTATTTAGGTGTATTTTTTGCAATTTGACCATGTACGTCGTGCACCTTTAACCCATTACCACACAGTGACCCTTTTTTGACTCTTCACAAGATAATGCCATGGGAAAACATTGTGGAAAATGAAGAAACTGCTTGAGGCAAGCAATTTCTTCATTTCCCACAATGTTTTCTACCCCGAAAAACCAAAACATTTTAAATTTCATGTACTTAAAATTGACGCCTGCAACTTCTTTGAATTTGGACCAGTCCAAATTTTTGCTGTTTGGTAATGGGTTAACATCCACAAAACAGATTTTGAGTTGTTTCGTAAAAAGTACAGACAGGTAAGAGTAATAAAACTACCTGAAGTGCGCCAACTCATGATTATAGTATAATAAGGTAATCTGCTTCATAATTGAGAAAGTTGCAACCATGTGAGTGATAACGCACTCTTTACGCGCCCGAATTCTAACATGGTGTTTTTCCGTGCGATAATGTCGGTGTCTTATAGTAATCAAAAATTACCTGTCAGGGACGTAGCCAGAGAAAAGTGAATTGTTCTCAAAGAACATTGGAGCCAGAGAGATGATATGTCCACCGATTTAACCCATTACTGCACACTAACGCCTTTTGAACTCCTTCACAAGAAAATGCTTGGGAAAACATTGTGGAAAATGAAAAAAATGCTTGTCATAAGCAATTTCTTCTTTTTCCACAATGTTTTCTAACCCAAATTGATAAGATTTTTAAAAAGTTCATTAGATTGAAATTATCGTCTGCAACACCTTTGAAATTGGAACAGTAAAAAATGTTAACGTCTGGTTGTGGGTATAAGTCCACACAAAACTTACTTGTGTTATAATCTGGACATTGGATCTCTACCATTACAATTATTTTCCCCGTGATTTTGACGATAAGGTTTTTTTTTTTAAAATTCGATATTCATATAATGATTTAAAATGAAATATTCTTAAATATTCATATTAAAATAAAACACTGTTTTGCTAATGAGTTGATGTTCAATCAGTTTCCTTTGGTACTTATAGGTGAATACGGGAAAATTCCATGCTCCCCTACCAGATCTTGCAACGGACATTTGTCTGTGTGTCCTAATTCTGTCTGCTTTAACCTCGGATGAGTTTTCGCAGGATCGTTGCTGTTGTTATTTGGGCGTTGGTGCGACAGTTAAAACATTTATTCTGGAAGAAAGGTAGCTTGATAAGTACATCATAACTCGAAAGTACTCGTATCTAATTTGGTTTCGTTATTAACTTGTATAGATGACCGCTTTCCGAAACGGCAAACATTGGACTGATTCAAGAAACCGCCACAGACAAAATGTATATTGATAAAGACAGAATTCGTGAATCCTATAGCTAAAATATTGACACAAAGAGAGAACATTCTGATTATAAGCATTTTATTTCTTTTGCCTCAATGTTTCACTAATAACTTTCTATTGGGGGCGTAAAACCTTAGTCTTGTTTGGGAAAGGGTTACAATACGAGCTTCGAAGTATGAATTATTTATCAATTCCCCACCATTACATCTAACTCGAGATTATACAATGCTAATTAATGTTTTATCATGCTTCAAACGTTAAAATTAGCTTTGTAGCGCAATTAGTAAACGCCTTTGTAGACATTTTTACTCAGAAAGCAATTGCATAAACAATATGAGGAAAGGAGAAAATCAATATAGTTTTATCGGAAATCACCCCCTATCTTTGCAAGATTATGTGTAAATTCCATTTTGTCACATTTTGAAGCTATATTATCAGCATCTATTGTCATATGGATAATAAAAACAAAGAACTGAGAAACAGAAATAATATTAGTGTAGCTCACGATAAATGACCTGGCAGAGCATCTCTAGAGATGCTAGAGATGCTCTGCCAGGTCATTTATCATGAGCTATACTTGGGGTGTAGGTTAATGTCTCTGATTGGATTATTTCATTACCCACTGGTGTAAGAAATATGATATGCAACAGCCGAGTAATAAAATCACAAATTTGTCGCCGTGACATTTAATTTTAACAAGGGTTAACGTATTCTGACAGGATGACAGGTGCAATGATTAATGACAATTTCAACCCTTTCCCAAACGGTAAAATGTTAAAGCGGTTCTATTCAAAAGCTACTGTAGATGACAAAATTGATGTTAAAAGGAAGGAATTTGTGTACAGTATAGCACAGAAAATATTGAGACAAAAGGAGAAACTGCTGGTTATCAGCAGTTTCTTCTTTTGTTTCAATGTTTTCCCAAGCCATTTCTATTATGGACGTCAAAATCAGGTCTTGTTTGGGAAAGGGTTAACGTAATCATTACGTAATCGCTTCAATACACACTTTCATTGACTTGTAGATTTCATTATGAACTGAAATATGGAAAACGGGCATCTACGTCGTTGAGATTGATTTAACTCTTTCCGACACAAGCCCTGGTTTTGGCGTTTCTATTGGAAAAGGCTTGGAAAATATTAAGACAAAAGAAGAAAATGCTGTTAATCAGCATTTTCTCCTTCTGTTTCAATGTATTCTAGGCTACATTGTTCACAAATTTTACTGTTGGTCACATTCATTTTGTCGTCTGCAGCAGCTTTCAAATTGGAACACCATGAATTTTGCCGTTTTTGATTGGCCAATGGGGTTCAACACCGTTTTCAACTGCTATGGTCATATTGCGGCAGATGGAGCATCTTACCATGCACTCCTGTCGTTTCTCACACCAGCGCTACCACAACACCCTGACCGAGCCTCCAGTTTCTCGCCCACCATTCATGGGAGACATTTTTGTCAGAAAGGAAATTTGCCGCGTCCCTGGATCGAACCTCACGAGTGAGAATCGGATGCATTACAAAACGGATAACTACTTTGTTGAGACCAACGAGGATCCTGATAAGCCTTCATATGTGCACAGCCTGATCTTGAAAACACGCGCCTGTGGCATAATCCCTATGGTATTTGAGAACAACACAGCTCCAGGGGCCAGTTTCATCAAATTATTAAAGACGTGTTTTTGTCGTACGGATGACTTACGACATGCTAAGGGCAAGACTCGTCGTTGACACCAACAAGGATCCTGATAAGCCTCCATATATGCACAGCCTGATCTTAAAAAACATGCGATTTTGGCATAATCCCTTTGGCATTTTTAAAAGAACAACATAGGAC
This sequence comes from Fragum sueziense, assembly GCA_963680895.1. Classification (NCBI taxonomy): domain Eukaryota; kingdom Metazoa; phylum Mollusca; class Bivalvia; order Cardiida; family Cardiidae; genus Fragum; species Fragum sueziense. The sequence continues at coordinate 9,444,730 of OY804593.1, read as the reverse complement.
CAGATCAGCCTGCGTACGCAGGCTGGTCTGGACCAATGATTTTCTTTTTATCCCATTACCAAACGGCAAAATTTCAGACTTACCGAAATTCAAAAATGATGCAGACGAAAATTTCAAGTGAATGAAATTTAAAGACTTTGGATCTTTTGGGGGTAGAAAACATTGTGGTAAATGAAGAAATTGCTTGTTTCCTTTAAAGGGAGTCGAAAAGATTTATTGTCTGGTAATGGGTTCTACATGCTGACCTATAACTTTGTTTCAAATGCTACTGAATGTCCCGTTCCAAGGCCATTTCTTGATTTACAGATCATTTCTCTCGTTTATTACCACGACAGGGAAACATGTGGTAACAAAACGTTAACCACAGAAAATCCACAGAAAATCCAACAATAATGTTATAATGCGACCGATTTAACCCATTGCCAAACAACAAAATATTAGACTGGTCCAAATTCAAAGACGTTGCAGATGGCAATGTTAAGTCAATGAATTTCAAACTTTTTTTGTCATTTTGTGTAGAAAACATTGAGGGAAATGAAGAAATTGCTTCTCACAAGCAATTTCTTCATTTTCCACAACGTTTGCCATAGTCATTATCTTTTAGGGAGTCAAAAAGAGTCATTATGTGGCAATGGGTTAAACAGATTTGAAGTTCAAATGATTTGAAAAGGAGAAGATACAATGTTGGGTTTTCTGGTTGCGGTAAATCCTTTAAACGGCAACGGATAAAAAGTTATTGACGAGCTAATACAACATTGACATGATCCTTTCACAGACTGCGCCGCCTGCAGGCACATAGCAGAGTGGCGCAGTGGAAGCGTGCTGGGCCCATAACCCAGAGGTCCGAGGATCGAAACCTTGCTCTGCTATTTTGAAACATTTTTCTTGTTGAGCCCATTTTATACTTTTGAGTCGGGATTTGAAAAAAGGAGCCCTTATTTTATCTGAGACCAATATTGACCCAGATCAGCCTGCGTAGATCCATTTTGTTCTTTTTATTACGTTTGTCAAAGTCAAAGTAATTTCATTGCCACTCATAACCTGTAACAAAAAGAAGATCCTGTTCAAAAGAATAACATGGACACGTGTTGCTCTAAAATACCATAATTTTTACAAGAGTTAAGGTAGTCCATCCCCTTTAACGAGATTTACGCGGCGTCGAAATTATTCAGGCGACCTCCTAAACATTCGTCGGTGGAATGTTCCACCGCCGAATGTTTACGACGTCGCCCGAATAGGTTTAGATACGTAACGAATGGTAACGAAGTCGTTCGAATAAACCCGACGTCGCGTGAATATCGTAAGTGATGAATATTACTTTAAAAACTATATTAACTTTTATTGTGAATGCAATGTCAAAATCCTATGAAGACATGTCGACCAGACGTAAAATTACATAGTCATTATGACCATGAAGTAAAATGTTATGATACAGAGACAATTTAAACTTTGTCACGGTGAAATTACGATAAAATGACCCCGTAGTCATTAATCCGTATTCAAATGATGTTGATGACCTTAAGCTTTCATTTTCTTTCATTAATTATTGCGAGTAACTCGTCTTGTCCTCTCTCTTCTGATTACAAGCTGTTTTAGAAAAGTTTTGTTATCGGGACAGCAGGCCAGTAGGAACAGGGGGAAGGGGGGGGGGGGGGGGGGGGGGGGGAGGCTCAGCCCTCTCCCAAAAGTTGGCCAAAAGTGCCGAATTTTTTTACACTGAAAATTTGGGGGAAAGCCAATTTAGCCCCCCCCCCTTTCCCCCCATAGTCCGACACAGGGGCTTGAGCCCACCCAATATACTCTCGTAAAACAGAGTGCATTACCTCTTCGTTTTAAAAACTATAATAAAATGATATTTTGATGATTTAATCAATAGACCTCGGCTTTGGAAAGTAACCCAATATGAAATAGCTTCCTACGGGCCTGAGAAGTAAAAGGCATTCGTTGCATGAAAACCTTTTCAATTCTGACAATATTGTAAAACTAAAAAACAAAAAAAGTTAAAAATGAAATTTGAGAAAACAAATAAAAACTTAATTATCCTTAAATGGGAGTAAGTATATACAATTTCTGTAACGAAATAATGTCACAAAACATTGACATAATTATAGATATAGTGAACTAGACTCGACCTACATTAAAATAAGTTAATAAATGTATATGGGCTTGGTTTTGGGAAAAGGGGGATTAAAGCAGTTGAGAAAGGTAAGAAGTTGTATGTATGTTGTATTTAAGTCTGATCAGGATCGATATTGATGTTTTACAGTTGCCGCATGTTAATGACGATCGCGGTGGTTCAATCGTGCGCAACTCTTTGCGCATCATAATTATGACGTCAACGTCGTTTTTCTGCGTTCCCGCGACGTTGACGTTCCCGCCTTTCATCGGACGTCAAGTCATTTTATTTGGTATTGCGCGTCTCTTACGTTGCAACTACATGGATGCACTGCTTTTAGACTCTTTGTATTTGAAAGGTACTTCAGATCCCAAGATAATAATAATGTGGTAAGAGGAGAAAATAGTAGATCTAGTTACAAACAATTTATTCTGTTGTGTCCGCGTTTTCCTAAGCTTTTTCCCACTGAGGTCTTTCAAATCCCTACTTGTTTAGACAATGTTTTAATTTTTGCCAGAATTAAGAACAGAAGTATGGGTTGGTCCAATTTGATCCCAAACTAAACGACAAAATAAATCTACTAGGGTTGTCTAATTTGAGAGTTGCTGCAGGCGTCAAAATATTGTTGTTGGTGAATAGGCCTACCGGTAGGCCTATGCAAATTGAGTAGCATACGTTATCTAAAGCAAAGAGAAGAATTAATGGTTATGCAAAAAGAGAAATCGCTGATTATCAACAAAATTCTTCTTTTGCTTCAATGTTTCTCAATCGTCGGTGTAAATGCAAAACCTCGTATGTCGATTCTTGCGATTTTCAAAGTACTAACTTGCGTGCCCAGTTACAGACAATTCTTGCAGGTTTTGAGATATTTTACTGATTAGTATTGATGACAAATCATTTGTGAACAATATGTCCAAATTTCAAATAAAACATTTCAGTTTGGAAAAAAGTCATTACTCTTTTCCTCATCCCCTTTGAAATTTTCAAACAAGAGCTGTCACTGTAAGATGACAATGCCCCCGACACCGCTTTGATTTTAAATTATGGCCAATCTATGTTCAAGGTCAAGGTCATCCAGGGGTCAAGGTCACCAAAGTATGTGCCTACAGAAAGGTAATGTACCAAGGAATGTTGTGGTAAAGTATGAAGCGAATATGTTAAGTAATAAGGAAGTTATGGCCAATGTTAAAGTTTTTGGACGGAATGACGGACGGACAGACAGACGGATGGACGGACAGACGGACGGACAGACGGACGGACGGACGGACAAGTCAAATTTATGATGCCTCCCTATCGGGGGCATAATAAAAACGAGATACGGGGTTTTGCATTTACAACGACGCAATGCTTTCGAGAAGTTGCAGTCAATAGAATTAGTTCTACTAGATTTATAATTTAAAAATCTGTAGTCACGAATGAGAAGATATTGAGAGAATTTAAAAAAAAGGTAAAACAGAATAGACGTCAATAAAGATGGGATTTGTGTATTATACGTAGATCTATGGTCAAAAAATATGGAGGCAAAAGGAGTAAAATTAATGCTGATTATCAATGTTTTCTTCTTTATTTTTCGTCATTGTTTTCCTGTGTCTTTTCAGCCAGGGATTTCAAACCACGTCTTCGTTAACTGCTAACTCTTTCGCAAATGACAAAATCTTTGGCTGTTTCGAAAATCTAAGTGTCGCAAAATTTGAAACGTCTATGATGTGTGTTTTAGAAAATAAAGAGGAAAAAGGAGGAAATGCTTAAGATCAGTATTTTGTTATTTTCGTAATGCGGTAAAAACTGATATGTTGCAGAAGTAGGGAGCAAGATATTGAGGTAGAATGAGAAAACGCTCATAATCACGGTGGAGATTGTGCATGATAGGATGGATAACGAATAAGGACAAATTTGCCCCTCTTCAGGTAAGAAATTGTGTAATAATTTTCTTATTTCTGCCTCATTATTTAAGCGTTTTGTTGCATGTACCCAGCATTACTGAGCTCTTTCCGCAGATATAAGACTTGTTTGTAGAATCTTTGTCCAAAAATTGATCCCAACCGACTAGAAAAACGACAAAATATTTTCATTTTGTAGATTTTTTCATCTTTTATAAATCATAATAGTCAATAATCCATTTTGGGGGAACGGGATACTAAGGTGAAACAAGGACAATAAGAAATACTGTCGGTAATTAGTGCTGTCCGGTTACTAGGACACTTGAAAAATAACCACACATTTGCAAGTTTTAATCAATTGCAGGCTCAAGGTTAAAAAATAGCTATTTATGAATCGATGTGCCATATCATGTTAAACATTTTCTATTTAGAAAAAATCATTGGATTGATATATGGAACAAACTCCCCTCTTAATTAATTTTTTCCCGTTTTGTCAATGCAGGGTAGTCTAGAATTTTCCGATTTTTCAAAAAAAGTAGCACGATTACCATATGTTTTTTATAGCAATATCAAACAAACATATAATTATCTACAAAATATAGAAAAAGTAAAATTTTGTATCAGAACGTTTTTTGGGAATTTGAAAAAAAAAGCAATATATATTGAAAATATTTGAGTGAATTTTAGATAAGTCAGATTTGACTCAAGGGGGGAAAATACGATAAAATTCCCAATTTTTACCTTTCAATCGACAATTATGTATTATATTCAGTGCAAACAACTTCAGATCTTTGAAATTGAAATAAAAATTTAAATGAATTATACACGTAGATTCCATTGTGTTATGATTTTACATCAATACCCAGAAATGAAAATCTGCCTAAATATCGGGCAAAAATTTACTCAATACCCATGTCTTTCTATGACGTTTTACAGAAAATCTGATTCGATGACCCCCTTTTTTCTTTACATTTTTGAAATCGGCATACTTTAATCTACAAAATATCAAAAAATAGAAAAATCCTATCAGAGGAATCTAAATCCCGCGATCGTCTTTAAGATGAGACTCTCAGTGAAGAGTACAGATAACCTGCATCAATGGTGCTCTAAAAAGACACAATTGACTGTTTTCAGTCCCTGGCTAAAATGCATACGAGACAGAAATTAATGGTGAATGGATACGGGTACATCATGGATCCAGATCAACCAGGTCTGTATATATACACATAGTCTTATATTTTTCAGCCACAGCGCATATCCTTTCTGGCGTTTGTCTCCATCAACATTAATGGGTTGATATTTGCGAAGTTTAGAAGTTGGATAAACCGATGGATGCCCGATGAGTATACTGTGGTAGTACCGTTGATAAAAATATAAGGAATCCATGGTCATGTGCTTTAGTCGCCTCAATATAATAAATTGAAATAAAACTTGCGCTTAACCCTCACATTAAATTAACATTTCAAAGTCTGGGAAATGGTTAATTTGACCCAGATACAACTTATTAATGGGTAATTTGTCATTTTTTTGCAGTCATTTCCGTTCGTAATTAGTAATACACTCCTGGCTGATATTAACAATTTCCGTAAAATTCGCAAAGCTACAACATTTTAAATATCCCTTGAAAAAGGATATATTTTTACAATTTGACGCTGAATATTTCAGAGCTAAAGATCAAAGGGGCGACGATAAAAAATCTGTCTCTACCATCAAAAACAAGGGTTGTTTGGGAAAGGGTTAAATAAATAATTTTCCACTAAAACGGTTTATCGCTGCTTTTCAACAAAAACCTCGTAACTGCAGCTTGCTTTAAGGACAGATCCTCCAGTTGTTACTGCGCAACTTACTGCGCATATCCAAAATAACGAAATAAAGCTGTTTCAGTAATTGGCCTTTTTCAGCAAATGTATTTCTTACATTTAGTTAATGTTTGGTTGATAAATGACAATACCCTTTTCGGTTATTTCAATTTTCTCTGTTTGGTCAATTAAAGTGTAATAGTACTCGGATAGTACATTTCGCTTTCTGTTACGCGTTCAAAATGTGGCGTTAGCGATAGGAAACGGAGCAACAAAAGCAACGTGGTGTCTTTATGAGATAGTCCGCTTCAGATGGACACAAAAGATGACACGTTTTATTATCTAAAGCTGGTAATAAGGAAGAAAATGGATAAAAGTAGTGAAACAATTTCGGACAGAGCTGTAAAAAGTAAACAAAATTTTACTTATAACTAAGAAAAACGCTTGGTTTGATATATTTTTCTTTTTTCGTTTTTGTAGGTATGACCAAGCACTATGTCTATACCAAAAAAGAAAAAATTCTTACCGCTGGAATATTTTTTATTATCAGAAACGTTGCGAAAAAAGAGCAACTTCAGCTGCTTTTGAAAGAATGTTTTACTAAAAATTTCAAAATCATAACTAAATTTTCCCAAATTGATACTCATTTAGACAGAATAAAACATATTGAACACAATAAAGACTTATTTATGTAATCCTAGTCATTTCGAACACCTTTTTTGTGGGTATTTAAGTGACACCTCATTTTTGCAATTTTAGACAAGAGTAGTCTCCCTTGAAATTCAATAACTTTTTAATTCGCTTGGTGACCTATAGTTTTTAAGTCATTTTTTTACTTCTCATATATTTAAATATCAGTACAGAAAAAATAAAAAAAATCTTACCGTGGGAAATAAATGGAGGATCTGTCCTTAAGCTGTAGTTACGAGGGTTTTTTGTTGAAAAGTGATGATATTTTGAAAACCGTTGTTAACCCTCTCCCAAACAGGACCTGTGTTTGAAGCCCCTGATCGAAATGGCTTTGGAAAACATCGAGAAAAAAGAAGAAACTGCTGATAATAGCAGTTTCTCCTTTTGTCTTAAAATGTTCTGTGCTATATTTAACACAAATCCTTTCTTTTTAGACACTTATTTTGACACCTTCGGCAGCTTTCAAATTGGACCACCCTAAAATATTGCCGTTTGGGAAAGGGTTAAACGTCTTAGCTTGTCTCAAACACGGGAAGCCCGAAAATAAGCCATTGTCCTTTCTCTCATTTGGAAATCATTTAACCCTTTCCCAAAAAGGCAAAATTTTATGGAGATCCCCTTAAAAAACTGCCATACATGACAAAATGGAAGTTAAAAAAAGGAATTTGTGTAAGATATGGGATAGGAAATATTGAGACAAAAGGAGAAACTGCTGGTTATCAGCAGTTTCTTCTTTTGTTTCAATGTTTTCCTAAGCCATTTCTATTAGGGACGTCAAAACCAGGTCTTGTTTGGGAAAGGGTTAAATAAGATGAGCTGCTGGTGGCGCGGATTGGACGCAGTGCATGTAATGACACGAGTAATACCCGGAATGCATTGTTATCTGCACTAAACGCCTCAAAATCGACTGGAGAACTGATAAACACCATTCAATCAACCATGCACAGAAATGATTTATCGACAGAACGAAAAAAAAGTGACTCTTTCCGGTGACCATCGTTCGTCCATACTGTTTTTTTTATTTCTTTTCTTTTTTACTGTGATTTTTACGCCATTTATTGTACCGATATGTGCATGAATGCAACCAAATACTCCACCAAAAAAGAAAGTAACTTAAAAAAGAAGATCGTTCAACACTAGCCTCAAGGCAAAACGTGAAGCTTGACTTGTCAATTTGTGTTATAGCAATTAGTTGGGATGTCATAGTTAATTATCAGGCGTCATTTAAAAGTGTTCACTTTGAAATTTTGAAAATTGAAAAGTTTAATATTAAGGTAGAATACCCGTAATGTAGCCATTTTGAGATTCTTAAAATATCGGATTTTTCACGAGCGTCGTCGTTACGTATCCGAACGTATTAGGGCACGGTCGTAAACATTCGGCGGTGGAAAATTCCACCGCCGAATGTTTTCGATGTCGCCCAAATGATTCCGACGTCGTGCGAATCTCATTAGGGGTGGACTCAATTAATTCAGGAATCTCTGTTGACAATGAAAATGTGAAATCTTCATACATCCCAAACGAAAGAATAAATCTACAAAGAAAACTGATTCACATTATAGTTATCTTTGTGTACGATATTACACAATACACTTTTGAGGTAAACGGAGATAATTATTTCTTCTTTTGTCTCAATAGTTTCTGAAACCTTATCCTTTTTAAGGAAGACGGTTGTTACATTGTTAAAACAAATTAACAAATATTCAAAGAAAAAGAGTCTCTCGGATTATGAGCGTTTTCTTTGTTTTCCCACATTGTTGTCTGGGTCTGTCTTTTTTATTGACGTTAAAAGTATGCCTTATCTCGGAAGGTGCTTAGAAAAGAGAAGAAAAGAAGGAAAGAAAAGATAATCTGTGATTACGATAGGAATTCGCTGTAATTACACTATATCATGTCTGCTTTCATGTTGCTATAAGCCCCACTTGCAAACACGTGTTTTTGTATGAGAAGGAATGTAGCTACATCAATTTGTATCGTTTTGCAGGGAATCTAACAGGTTGCACTTTTCGTATCTCCGAGAACTATTTTTCTTGTTTTACATAGCATTTATAGATCACGATACATGACCTAGCAGAGCATCCCTAGCTATGGTCTGGTGGTAAGACGCGAGCTTCGGGATCGAAGGGTCCTTGGTTTTAAATCTTGCGGATGCCATGGGATTCTTTTTTAGCAAGGAAAAAAAAAAGAAGAAAGAAAGAAAAGATAAAATAGCCCCATAATAATTATCTTTACCCAGGTTTATACATGGGTACACGTAAGGTTAAAAGTCAATGTGCTGTGGCTAGCCGTAGGAACTGTATGTGAAAAATTTGGTATAAGGAACGACAGGAATGCATGGTTAGGTGCTCCAACCGCCTAGACTGGGTCACCGCCCCTAGATCTATCGCTTCTGTACAGAGAGACGACGGGGTACCAGTTTACCAACCGCCGCGATATTACCATATCAGCTGATAATCATCTGGTGGCTTTTTTGACCGAATAAACACTTTTAAACGAGTTTTTTTTCTATGACAAATTACCCTTTATTATACGAAAAAATCATCATTTTATATCGATTTTGAAACTTTCTTACTCTGATGTCACACTAGCAAATTAGCAAATTCGAAACGTTTCTTTCGTGAAAGTGTGTTTTTGAGATGCAAAAAAGCTTTCCTACCCCAAATTCACGCTTAAAACACGAAAACATGTCATCTCATTTTAGTCTGCCAGTCTGCTGGTCTGCCAACTTCACTCTGCTAGTCTGCTAGTCTGCTGGTCTGCTAACCTCACTCTTCAAGTCTGCTGGTCTGTCAACTTCACTCTGCAAGTCTGCTGGTCTGCCAACTTCACTCTGCTAGTCTGCCAGGTTCACTCTGCTAGTCTGCCGGTCTGCTAACTTCACTCTGCTAGTCTGCTGGTCTTCCAACTTCACTCTGCTAGTCTGCTAGTCTGCCAGGTTCACTCTGCTAGTCTGCTAGTCTGCTGGTCTGCTAACTTCACTCTGCAAGTCTGCTGGTCTGCCAACTTCACTCGGCTAGTCTGCTGGTCTGCCAGGTTCACTCTGCTAGTCTGCTGGTCTGTTAACTTCACTCTGTAAGTCTGCTGGTCTGCCAACTTCACTCTGCTAGTCTGCTAGTCTGCTGGTCTGCCAGGTTCACTCTGCTGGTCTGCTGGTCTGCTAACTTCACTCTGCTAGTCTGCTGGTCTGCCAACTTCGCTCTGCTAGTCTGCTGGTCTGCCAGGTTCACTCTGCTAGTCTGCTAGTCTGCTGGTCTGCCAACTTCGCTCTGCTAGTCTGCTGGTCTGCCAACTTCACTCTGCTAGTCTGCTAGTCTGCTAACTTCACTCTGCTAGTCTGCTGGTCTGCTAACTGCACTCTGCTAGTCTGCTAGTCTGCTGATCTGCCAACTTCACGAACATGGCCTGAAGCTAGGCTAGAGTGACAGTCTCACTCGCTTTATCTCTTAAAACTGTTTACGTAGTCACCCTCATTTCAGGTGTCGCGCTTCCGACCAAACGGTTTCTGGTTCGATTTCCGACAGGAAAAGTTCAAAAGGTCCTACAGCTTTGGAAGAAATGAAATATCGAATTTATTTTTTCTCACAAATGACAAACAGAAAAAACTAGGGTTTCAAGTCTTAAGGGCAGCTGTGTTTGTTTACGAAAACAGAAGTTTTGACATTTATACGTCTCCGCATATCTAATGTGTGATCGCGATTTTAGAAATATAACAAATCGTATATAGTTTTTCCGTAACATTTACGATTTTAACACTGTCCAAGATATGGCTTTGTTTTGATGCGCATTGCAGAAAAGTTTTAAGAAAGTAGTGTGACAAAAGAGGATGTTGATAACTAGTGTTTTCTCATTTTGTCTCAATCGTTTCTTTGTCTCAATGTGCACGAACCATATCTTTTCCTTTGGGACAGGAGGAGCCTTCGGGATAAAAATGAAATCAGTCCAAATAGAAATACGTTGCAGGGGCTATCCTATTTTTGTTGAATAGTGAAATATTTGTTTATGTGGACAGAAGAGTTTTAATGAAAAGGAGAAACTGCTATCATTTTCTTCTTTTTCTTAAATGTTTGCCCATTCCCTCTGCAAGTGGGTTGTTACATCTAGGTATAATTTGGAAATGGGATAATTGAATTAATATTGTTACCCTTTGCCCTTCATAAAAACTGAGTTTCGGTGGTATGGTTTATGTTAATGATCAATTTAATGAAATGGAACAACAAAAAAGTCATAAACAAAGATAGAATAGTTCATTTATCGTCTGCATCTTCTTTCAATTTTAATCAGTCTATAATTAAAATGTTCAGGAAAGGGTTAACCCCTTCCCAAACAAGACCTGGTTTTGACGTCCCTAATAGAAAAGGCTTGGGAAAACATTGAAACAAAAGAAGAAACTGCTGATAACCAGCAGTTTCTCCTTTTGTCTCATTATTTTCTGAGTCATTTTTACATAAATCATATCTGTAACATCATCCATTTTGTCATTTGTGGCAGTTTTTGAAGTGGATCGCCCTAAAATTTTGTCGTTTGGGAAAGGGTTAAGTCATTCTGGACCATATATCATGATTATAGAGATGAGGAAATGACAACGATTTTTGACATTTCCTTTGATAGGTTATTTGATCATTAGTTTTGTTAATTCAACCACAAAATTTAACCCTTTTTGTAATAAAAAAAGAAACGGATAATTATAATCTAATCCGAGTTTTCTGTGATGAAATTCGCTCTTTCATACTAAAAATGAGATGACATGTTTTCGTGTTTTAAGCATAAATTTGGGGTTAGAAAGCCTTTTTTTCATCTCAAAAACGCATTTTTACGAAAGAAATGGTTAAAATCTGCTAATTTGCAAGTGTGTCATCAGATTTGGACAGTTGCAGAATCGATGTAAAATGATGATTTTTTCGCGTCTTAAGAAGTAATTTGCCGTAAAAACTCGTTTAAAAGTGTTTATTTGGTGAAAAAAGCCACCAGATGAAAGAAATTTAAATGTTCATTTGGTCTGCCAGTCTGCTGGAAACTTGAAGCTGGCAGACCAGCAGACTGGCAGACTAAAAATGAGATGACATGTTTTCGTGTTTTATGCGATAATTTGGGGTTAGAAAGCTTTTTTGCATCTCAAAACGCATTTTCACGAAAGAAACGGCACAAATGTGCTAATTGGCAAGTCCGACATCAGAGTAAGAAAGTTGCAAGATCAACATAAAATGATGATTTTTTTTTTGTTAATAAGCGGTATTTTCTGTAAAACATATTAAATAGTGTTTTTAAAACCGGTCAAAAGAGCCATCAGGCGAAGGAAATTAATTTTTCCATATACTCTGCTAGTGTGCTGGAAATTTGCAAAATTAATTCAAAGTACATTGTACTTTCTTTCTTGTTTTCTAGGGGTATTTTGCCATATAAGCACATCTAATCTGCTAGTCTGCTGGTCTGCCAACTTCAATCTGCTAGTCTGCTAGTCTGCTGGGCCGCGTTTTACTAACATATATTTTTGCAAAAACCTTGTAACAACACATCTGATTGAACGAGAAATAATAACAGTAATTATTCGGCCAATCAGATTTGTTGTTGTTTTAAAAATGTTCGTAAGTTTGTTAGTAAAACGGGCCCCTGGTCTACCAACTCCACTCTGCCCTTTAGGCCTTGTATTTGTGCATTTATGGATCTCGTTGAACCAAGGCACGAAACCATGACAAACCTTCAGAATAGAATTATTAACCACGGTGGAGATTGTGCATGATGGGATGGATAACGAATACGGACAAATTTGCCTCGCTCCAGGTAAGAAATTGTGAAACATTTTTTTTTTATTTCTGCGTCAATTTTCATGCGGTTTGTTGCATGTACCCCGCATTACTGAGCTCTTTCCTCAGATATATGACTTGTTTGTAGAATCTTTATACTTTGTCCAAAAATTGATCCCAACCGACCAGAAAAACGAAAAAAAAAATCAGACCCTTTTTCTAGTCGGTTGGGATCGGTTTTTGAGAAAAGTACAAGGAGTTTCCAGATAAGTAATACATCTGAGAAAAGGGCTCAGTAAGACGGAGTACATGCAACAAACCGCATAAATAAGAAAGTAATTGCACAAATGCTTACCTGAAGCGTGGTTAATTTGGCCGTAGTCGTTACCATTTCACTTTCTGGTCGGTTGGATCAATATTTCGGAAAAAGTACCTTGGGTTATCTAATATGTCATACATCCGATGAAAGACTCGGTAAGGTGGGGTACATGCAACAAACCTTTTGAAGATTGACGCACAAATAAGGGAGTTATTGCAAAATATCATACCAGAATCGAGATTATTTTGTCCGTATTCGTTATCCATCCCACGATGCACAATCTCCACCGTTTTAACTTTCACTGTGTATAATCACGTGACTCAAAATATCCATTTTTACCCAAAATTACTCAAATCGCAACGGAGGGATTGTTTATATTTTTTGCTGTGGAAAGGTGGGTACTTCCTGAGTACAATGACATAGGTTTCATTTCTGTTCTAATTTTGTCCAGGTTGCCCCAGTTTCAGTCTTAGTTTGACTGGACTACTTTCTATAAGAGCGTAAAAAGCATGTCTTGTTTGGGAAAGGGTAAACCGACTGATAAATGTATCGTGCGACTCTAGCGTTAAAGATAAGGAATGGGAGACACGTGATTTCAGTCAACATAAGCTGGGGCTGAAAATGTTTTATAATCGTGAGAATTCCACACGTCAAAACATTAATGTCGAGTGTTCAGTATCACTACTGTACATGATATTTGAAATATGTGGCCCCGTTTAACCCTTTCCCAAACAAGACATGGATTTGACGTCCCTAATAGAAAATGCTAGGAAAAACAATGAGACAAAAGAAGAAACTGCTGATAACCAGCAGTTTCCCCTTTTGTCTCAATATTTTCCATGCTTTATTGTACACAAATCCAATGTTTATCAACACTATTTTTGTCATCTGGAGCAGCTTTTGAATTGGATCACCCCACAATTCTGCTTTTTGGGAAAGGGTAAAAAGTAGCGCACGTAGCCTAGGGAAACGTCCTAGTAAGTGTAGATCCTCGTAAAATTACGCAATTTGTCTGATCAAGACCGTCTTCGCAAGCAAAGGGTTCTATCTCTACTTCGGTCCTTTCGTATGGAACAAAGATGATGTAGAACCATTGGCTTGCGAAGATGGACCAAGATCGTAAAAACTTCCTAAACTGCAAAAACTCTACATATAGATGTAGAAATACTTTAAAGTAGGGCCTAATCCATCCCAAATGAGATTCGCGCGCAGGATGAAGTTTTCGTGCGACGTCGTTCAACATTCGCTACGTATCTGAATTCATTCGACGTAAACATTCATTATTCCGAATGTTTACGACGTCACCCGAATATTTCCTACTGTCGTGTGAATCTCATTAGGGGGGGGGGGGGGACTGCCTCAATATCTATTGCAACAAGTGCCTTAGATAATGATTGCAGAAATATTTGAAATATGTGACTAGAAACGTATGATCCAGGATCTTGGACAGAGGTTCTTTATGACTCTGAATACCTACATGGACCCTGATCACCCTGTGCAAAAGGACAGTCTGATCAAGATCCACATTGTTTTCTTAAAGCTTTTCATTAGCTACTGCAACTATAAGACAGCAGAATGTATCCTTATCAAACTACAGTTGTGCATAGGCTGAATAGGGAACGATTTTATTATTTTAATTTCGGACAAACAATAGTATTTCGTAGGTTTTGTAAAATCTCGTAACTACGGCTTGATTCGAGATTTTATAACAACACTGGCGGTTTATCAAAACATAGGTTAGCCAACTATATTTTATCACAAAAACATTGCTTTTCTAAAATGACACACGGGTCCTTTCCCCCAGTTCCTCACAACATCCTTGAACTTGGGCCAGCATAATTTTTCCCATCTGGTAATGGGTTAAGATAGGCAACACAGTCAAAATCAGTCCGTAGTCTATTGCAGTAAAAGTCGTGAGAGCGTTTAAGAACATTTAACATGTCGAGTAACATGTCGAGATGTTTAAGTCATGTGTTGAGGTCATGTCATGTATTAAAACACAAATATTAGAACTATTTCTGGTATTCTCATAAACACAATTCCTGACATTTCTTTGTGTAAATGATTCAATCCTTAACCAAATGGCAATATTTTGATTTATATGTATGTGTTAAACTATAGGGTTTAGTGAATGCAGATTGCACAAGTATTTACGCACTGTCTGATCAGGATCTATGTTACTCTCAAATAGCTTCTTCAAGGCCTGTAGCAGAAACACGGTTAGTGTCAAATGCATCAAAGACCTTTTCCAGATCCTGACCAATTACTTGATCGTTAAAGCAATCATTGCGAAATTGAATCATATTATAATCATAATGCCAAGTTTGGTCGTTTGAGAAAGGGTCGGTATGTACTGAATGACATACCTTACTTTTGAATTAAGGTAGAATACCCCTAATGAGATTCGCGCGACGTCGGAATTATTCGGGTGAGGTCGAAAACATTACGAACGCGCCCGAATATGTTCGGATACGGAACGACGCCGCTCGAAAAAAGCCGATGTTTTATGAATCTTAAGATGGCCACATTACGGGTATACACACATTCTACCTTAACGCTCAATAATACTGAGATGATATTATGCACAAACACTAGTTTCGCGTCGACCCGTACTGTTACTATGTGCATATTGGATGCAGAATTGTGAGAGGCTTTTAAAACTTCAAGCTTTCATCCCCATCAAAAGAAATACATAAAATAATTTCCCAAATGATAAAATATCCGATACGTCATTGTGTGTTGCAGACGGCAAATTTTTCCCAAACAATCGAACAAATTTATTTTTAAAACAAGTAACCTGTTGAGTAAAAGGGAGACAATGCTGGTAATCATCATTTTTTTCCTTTTCTTCAATATTTTTTTCAAAAGCTCTATTTCATGGATGCATCAAAATGTTTCACTGTTTGGTAAATGGTTAAATCAAACTAACTCAGTGATATATTGCTAGCTGCAGGCTATATGCTAACTAAACTCAGCTAATAGTACGTAATTAGGTTCATACAGCTATGAAACATATGGAACCGGTCCATCGGAAAAAAACTAGGTCACTCTTTGTGTCCCCCTCTTTTTCTATATTAAGGCCTCTCTGGATGAAAACAACGTGGAAAATGAAAGAATTGCTTGTCACAAGCAATTTTTTTTATTTCTCACAATGTTTTCCAAAGTCAGTTCCTTATGGGGAGACCAAAAGAGCCTTTCAGTAGGAATAGGTTAACGCCATTTTGTAGTACCGTATCATGGGCATTTCAAACGGCTGGAGAACCTGACAATGAGTTCCGAGCATTTCCTCAAAATAAATTCAAAATAAATTTTTAGACAGCAAAAAGCCTGTTTAGGCAAAACTGGCAGAAAACTAGAGTACAGAACTATATTTTGAAAGAATTTGGACAAAATGAGCAAAAATGGTTGTTGGTACATTTATTTTCTTCTTTCGTTAAATGTTTCCCAAACTGTTCAAAAATGAGATATCGAAATCAATGATAGAGTGAGAAAGGGTCACATATAGGACAAAATAACCTATATTTTACAGTTAATATAGGTTTTCTGGACATATTATAACACGAGCTGTCAAAATGGGTCATTTCTACTCATTAGTTATTTAGTGTACAAATTGAGTCGACTTTCACTCAGATGATATTAACCCTTTCCCAAACGACAAAATGTTTGGGTGATCCACTTTAAAACCTGCCACAAAATGACAAAATTGATCTTATTAAAGAAAGAGTTCTTGTAAAATATGGCACAGAAAATATTGAGACAAATGGGGAAACTGCTGGTTATCAGTAGTTTCTTTTTTTGTTTCAATATTTTCCTAAGCCTTTTCAAATATTGACGTCAAAACTAGGCCTTGTTTTGGAAAGGGTTAACGTCTTCTTAGCCCATTCTCTCAACCATTTTTCTCTATGTTTCATCTTCTATCAGTTTTTCTCTCAAGTTTTTTCTATCTATCTCTAAGGACCATATGCACCGCCATTTCTAAATCGACGGTCTAAAGGAAAATTACATTACAAGTCTTCTCTGATTGGACGGGTCATGTGTCTCGACCAATCGGATTTTTGTATAGTTGTAAAGGTATTTTCGACTTTGGACTGGTTGGTGGCAACACCATAGGTGTTAGATCTATTTCGATTGTCTTCATTTTAGCTCCACTGGTCATGAGGTCAGTTGGCTATCGTCATGGCGGTTTAGCCGCAGTGCGTGCGTCCGTCATTTCGTGTGTGCGTGCGTCCGTAAACGCTTTCTATGAAAATAGTCTCAAAAACCAATGGATGTATAAAAACCAAAATTCACCGGAATGATTCCTTGTTGACTCTCCGTCAGATTCATGTAAAGACTTTTTTTAAAGAACCTCTCATTTTATCTCTCTGCAACAATATTTTCTGTAGTTGCCTATTTGCTTCTGGTCTCTTCTGCAATTATCTGATTCTCTCTTTTTCTGTATGTCTCTCTGTTTTCTTAACCTATTACACTTTCTTTCTCCGTCACCCAATTAAACACAAACAAGTCCTGGTTTTGACGTCCCTAGTAGATAAGGCTTGGGAAAACATTGAAACAAAAGAAGAAACTGCTGATAACCAGCAGTTTCTCCTTTTGTCTCAATATTTTCTGTGCTATATTGTATACAAATCCCTTTTTTAACATCAATTATGTCGTCTACAGCAGCTTTTAAATGGGACTGCCCTAAATTTTGCTGTTTGGGAAAGGGTTAAGCCAGAAATAGCCCGTACATTACATGAGTTATATGATTTCCAGACATAATATCACACGACCTGTCAGATGGACATAAAAACTCATCAGTTATTTACTACATTGAGACACACTGGGTGATCCATATGTATATGTGAGGCGAGGTACTTCATGCGACGTTGTCTCCCCCTCTCACTGTCTCCCCCCGCCCCTTCTCAGTCACGGTCTTCCTGAACACTCTGCCAGATGGACATAAAAACTCATTAGTTATTTACTACATTGAGACACACTGGGTGATCAACATGTATAAGTGACGCGAGGTACGTTATGTAACATTGTCTCATCTCTCCCCCCCTCGCACTGCTTCCCGAATTCTCTGTCAGGTGGACATAAAAACCCATTAGTTATTTACTACATTGAAACACACCGGGTGGTCAATATGTATAATGTGACGCTAGGTATTGGGTCAGGCACACAGTAATCATGGCTGCGCCCACTGTTCTGATATTTTACCAAAGGTAAAGAACAAAGTTGTTTAATTTTGTAAGCAGGGAAGGGTCATTAGAAGAGTAGATAGGTTTCTTTGCTCTACACCGGATTTTAATCATATAAACTATAATTTCCTTTATTATGCCTATATGGAACTTGTCCTGCGTGACTTTGACTTAGGGTATCCGATCCCTTATTGGCACCAACGAGCCAGATGCGAAATTTGAAAATTGCCAGTGTTTCATTCCAAATGCAAACATAAGCATTTTGTACCGTTTAGAATTTTGAATAAATGCATACTTATGGAAATATTTCACAAAAATATTCAAAGTTACCTCCCTTGCATATGAATACAATGTATAGAGTAAAATATTGTTTGTATTTTTTTACTTCTTGAAGCATAGTCTTGAAATCCAGCACGGGGAATCAACTTACGTGAAGTGTATTTGCAAGTGTAGGTAATTTGATGCATTTCGTGTGGCTAAAAAGTGGTGTTTTAATAAGAGGCTGTAAACCTTTTAAGCAAGTGTTTGACTTTATCGATGTCGAGATAACAAGAAAAGACCTTACGTGTCGCTGTCTTTCAACGAAAACCTCGTAACTGCAGCTTTTAAAACAAGCTGCAGTTACGAGGTTTTCGTTGAAAAGCGACGATGTATAGAAATTGTCTTCAATTTCATCTTAGCATGATATAAAACAAGGACTGGTTGGAAAATCAATTTTTCTAGAAGACGTAAATCTCTAATAAATGACGCTCTATAGTTTTATGGTTTCATTAAAAAGGAGCGAGCTTAACGCTTGTCCAATAAACAGCCTTTCAAACTTATTAACTTAACCCTTTCCCGAATAAAACCATAATTATTCTGAGGTCTCTGAAGGAGAGATGCTCAGAAAACATTGAAGAAAAAAGAAAATTCTGATCATCAGCATTTTGTTTTTTTTCCTTCAATATTTTCCAGTGAATAAAGTACAATATTTCCAAATTTATTCAAACTGAATTAGTCGTCTGCAGCAGCTTTCCCTTTGGACCATCCCAAAATCTTATAGTTTGAGAAAGGGTTAAATCCAAAGACACAACAGACAACAAAACATATCGTAGAAAATTACACGTATGTGTTTAGTATGACAGGCAGCATTTTCTTCTTTTCTCTAAATGTTTTCCAACGACAAACCCAGGAATTATTTTGGATAAGTGTTGCATGAAGTGGATTTTATACCTTTACTAAATAATCGCGTGCCTTTGACATTACCAATCAGACATGTCGTCGTCAACAGCAACAACAACAACGACAACAATAACAACGACGACGGCAACAACAACAACTTTATTACAGCTGTGAGGATCATGATAAGCTGGTTACATGCTGATATGAAAAACATGCTATAGAATGACTCTTTTCACTACCCGGGTTCAAATTATAAATATGAACATCACGTTCAAGGGCGTAGGGAGGGATTTGTATAGTTGAAGCCCATTGCGTTTTGTCGAGTCCCTTTGACGAACCAAAACGGAAAAGCATCGGAAAACATTGAAGAAAACGAATAAATTGTTTGCAACTTTTTATCATATTGCAATGGGTTGTTGGTGTTACTGGGCATCTAGGGGTCTACATTTTCACATTTTTTCTTGAAAAGACCGCTGGACAGACTTGAAAGAAAAATTATGTTGAAGCCCGAGCTTCCAGGCCACCACCTGTCCTTATTTTCGCGTGTTGCGACCAATGGGAAGACAAGCAGATCAGATTTCACGGCGATCAATTAATTTCTATATGTGGATTAAACTATGGAATCTGCTATAATGTTGCTATATATTATGGAAGCCCTGGAGGGTCATTTTGCATTTTGAATTTTGACTTTCTACTTTTGACTTTCGACTTTTTGAAAATGGAAGCACTGGGTCATTTTTGCATTTTGAGTTTTGACTTTCTACTTTTGACTTTCGACTTTTTGAAAATGGAAGCCCTGAAGGGTCATTTTTGCATTTTGAGTTTTGACTTTCTACTTTTGACTTTCGACTTTTTGAAAATGGAAGCCCTGAAGGGTCATTTTGCATTTTGAGTTTTGACTCTCTACTTTTGACTTTCGACTTTGCATACACGCCTTGTAGAGAGTCAAAACTCAAAATGCAAAATGACCCTTCAGGGCTTCCATTTTTAAAAAGTCGAAAGTCAAAAGTAGAAAGTCAAAACTCAAAATGCAAAAATGACCCAGTGCTTCCATTTTCAAAAAGTCGAAAGTCAAAAGTAGAAAGTCAAAATTCAAAATGCAAAATGACCCTCCAGGGCTTCCATAATATATGGATATAGGTTAGAATTTCACGACCATTTATCGGCACTTTACGTCAATCATACTGACGTCACTAGTACGTACGTATCAGGTCATGTTAGAGTCAAGACAGGTCACGTTAGAGTCAGATAGAAAAGAGAAAAAATATAAACCCTGATCAGGCTGAGCTAAAATGAATAGTCTCTACATCTAAGTATTTGGATCTTATAAGCATGATCTGATTTGTTTAACCCTTTCCCAAACGACAAAATTTTAGGGTGGTCCAAATTCAAAGCTGCCGCAGATGACAAAATGGTTGTGGATAAACACAGGATTTGTGTATAATTTAGCACAGAAAATATTGAGACAAAAGGAGAAACTGCTGGTTATCAGCAGTTTCTTCTTTTGTCTCAATGTTTTCCCAATCCGTTCCTATCAAAGACGTCAAAACCATGTCTTGTTTGGGAAAGGGTTAAACACGCTTTTGACCTCGATTGGTGAAAAAGTTCTTATAACTTAGATTAAACCCTTTTGATTTCACTTTCTAGAAACTGCACAAGTACTTGTGCCCAATGCCCAAGTACCAGAAGCACCGTGATCGGATCGAATGTTATTTGATCACCTTACTCTTTACCAAACGACAAAATTTTGGGGTGGTCCAATTGGAAAGCTGCTCCAGACAACAAAATTCATGTTAAAAAGGAAAGGTTTTGTGTACAATATTGCACAGAAAATATTGAGACAAAATGACAAACTGCTGGTTATCAGCAGTTTCTTCTTTTGTTTCAATATTTTCCTAAACTTTCTCTGTTAAGGACGTCAAAACCAGGTCTTGTTTGGGAAAGGGTTTATCTTATCCCATTCCCAAACAGCAAAATTTTGGACTAGCCCAAATTCAAAGATGTTGCAGAAGACAACTTCAAATGCATACAATTATATTTTTGGTCATTAGGATAGAAAACATTGTGGGAAATGAAGAAATTGCTTATCAAAAGCAATCTCTTCATTTTCCATGATGTTTTCAAAAGCCATTTGATATTGTGCAGAGTCAAAAAGGGTCACTGTGTGGTAATGGGTTATACACATACATATATCAGTCCAATGGCATTTTAGAGAGTGAAAATGTTAAAGTCTGAATAGTCCCATTCGTTTTTTTGCAATACCGATTCGCAAGCAACCTCGTAGCCTTGCAAGAAAGCAACGTCGGGTTAGACGCCCGTCCCTACTAAACAACGATTTGGAATTAACATTAAAGCTAAAAAATACTGATGATGCCTATATATAAACATTAATTGTGTGTTCACCAGCAACTTTCATGTTGGAACTGTATGAAATTTTGCTGTTTGTGAAAGCTTAAAAGAAATCTACATCCATTTTGTAATTTCATATTGCTCTTCGCTGCTTTTCAACGAAAACGTCGTAACTGCAGCTAGAAACAAGCTGCATTTACGAGGTTTTCGTTGAAAAAGCGACGTTTTGCAGTCTATAATCTCGTACGTCTACATGTCGGTGGAGTGCTAATAATTCAATGATATTTGCAGTCTCTCAAGGAAATAATATCGTCTGTTAGCCTAGAAATATGGTTCAATGACCCACACACATTCACTTTGTCTCCGTTTCTATATATTCATGGATAAGATTTATATAGAGTCGCAGAGACCCTAAACCTTTCCCAAATAAGATATTGTTAAAATAGACTCGGAAAACATTGAGACAAAATAATAATATGCCGGTTAACATTATCTTATGCTTTTGTTTCGATACTTTCTGAGCTATCAGTATTATGTGCACAAACAACATTTACATTGATTTCAATTTATCCTTTGAAGCAGTTGTTAAAGGTGACCATCCTAAGATTTCATCTTGTGTTTCAGACGACCCATTTTAAGACAGGTACATTTCTAAAAGGAGTTGCAGACGCCAAGATAATTGGCTATAAACGTAAAAGAAACATCAAAAAAAGTTTATTTTAGCCTCAGAAACTGTGAAAAAAATAAGATAAATTGACATACTTCTAGTCAGAGATACCAGCTAGGATCTGAATAAAGGCCTATAGAAGAAGAAGAAGAAGAAGAAGAAGAAGAAGAAGAAGAAGAAGAAGAAGAAGAAGAAGAAGAAGAAGAAGAAGAAGAAGAAGAAGAAGAAGAAGAAGAAGAAGAAGAAGAAGAAGAAGAAGAAGAATTAATTATAATTATAATTAATAATTTAAACTGGGAGATGTTTTGAAGGTCAGCTAGCACGTACATGCTAGCTGATCTTCCAAACATCAACCAATTTATTACAGTTAAATTTTGATAAGGTTTCAAATAGTTAATTTTCTTTTCTATTGTCTGGTATTTGAAACAATTAAGGATGAGAGACGATGATATGATAAAATACAAATACTAAAAATGCAACGATAATTATTTATTTTATTTGCGCCTCATCTTTGATTTACAATACAAACACATACATATACAAGTAAAATGTGATCAAAGCCACTCTAAAACAGAGTTATAAGAGACAGAGTAAAACAAATTACGTCCATAAAAACATTTAAATGTACTTTTGCTACGTTCAAACACGCACACACACACACGCACACACGCACGCACGCACACACGCAGATCATAAACCTTACTATAAAATGGATGCTTATTTACAGAGTAAAGAAGACCTTAAATTTAATATTGGAAAACAGGTTTTGGCACTTATTCTAATCATTTTGTTTTGGGCTAAAATGAACGTTAATTTTTCAAAATCACTCATGTTGGAGAAACGAGGATTAAATGACAATGCCTTTTCGAACAGTTGCGTGCGAATAGAATCGTATTTGCTACATTTTAGAAGCACGTATGTTTCGTTTTCAATTTCGTTACAGAACGGGCACAAACGTTCGATTTCCGGTAGATTTTCGTACCTTCCGGTTTCTATCCGGATAGGTGCCACTCCGCGATCCGCACCGAAATTTACACAGGGCCGATCTGTGTCGGGGAGGAAGAATCATTGTACAATACTTCTCTATGCCGAAAGCGGTTTTATTTTACATTAATTTCTTAATTCATTTCTTCCTCTACCCCTAACTCTACTTTCAATCTTATTCACACTATCTTGCCATTCTCGAGTAAAGTTTGACATCATTTTTTCCATTAAGCGGAGAAATGCTTTCTTACATCTAGCGGTATTTAAACTAGTATTAACTATTTCCAGTGAGGACAGTTTTTGTTTAACATGATAAAACCACGTCCTGCAAGATGTATTGGCCTTATTGTTAGACCACACAGCTACGCGCTTATTTAGACGCGAGTTGGTTAGATTACAAATTCTACACCAATAAGAAAATACTGATTTCCATTGGCGAACTGTAGCTGGTTCCCAAGCCATTTCTCCTATTAGGGCATTATTCGGTGCATATTTACCAAGTCCGAGAAAAAATCGCATGGCTCTATTTTGTACGGCATTAATACACGAGTATTGTTTTATACCCCATATCGGTGCGCTGTAACTAATGACTGGCCATACTAACGTGTCGTATTATTTACTGAAAACGTCATACGGAACACCGCCGACGCTTTTGCACTTAGCAATAAGTAGGCCCAAAGCTCGACTCGCGCTTTGGGCAACCGCTTTTGCCGTTATCTCATAATTAAGATGTTCAGTAAGAATCAACATACCTATCAACAACGTTTAACTTGCCACTTCCACAAGTGAAAGCAATTGACGTGCGTTCTACAGATTCTTTGCGAAAATGTACGACTTTGCTTTTAGAACAATTGATAGACATATCATTACCTATGCACCAATCATTAAGTGCATTAAGCAAAGTTTGTAAATCGTTTTCATTGTCAGCTAACAATACAATATCGTCAGCGTAAAGCAATACGCAAATTAAGTCATCGTTGACGTTAATACCTATGTGTGTTGACTTAAGAAACTTTGCTAAGTCATCAATGTATAGATTACAACGATGTATATAGATTATCTTTTGGCATTTCATAATTACTAGTTACCAAACAGTAATAAATAATTCTACAAGGAATACAATCAATTATTACGAATGAAATCACGACCAATGTTACAAATGAAGAAATACACTAACGCTTTCAATAGCAAGAGTTATTTCAACAAATGCATCTTCGTCGGCTGATTCATTGGAAAAACTACAGCAACTCAATTATAGCATTCCAGACAGTCATCTTCCAAGATCAGCACCACGCACTATTATGGATTCTGATCGGGATCTATGTTTAGATCTTACGGTTGCAACAAACCACAATGAAGCTTTAGAGATCGACATAGTTCCTGATCAGGCTGCGTGTATACGCAGGCTGATCTGGAACCATGTTCGTCTCAAAATCTTTAACCCTTTCCCAAACAATACCTGGTTTTGACGTCTATAGAAGAAAGGACTTTGGAAAACATTGAGACAAAAGAAGAAACAGTTTTCTGCTGATAATCAGCAGTTTCTCCTATTGTCTCAATATTTTCTGAGCTATTTCAAATACAAAATCTATCATTATCAACATTGATTTTGTCGTCTGCAACAGCTTTCAAATTAGACCACCCTAAAATGTTGCCGTTTGGGAAAGGGTTAAGGCACCTTTTTTCCAGAAATTGGCTCAAATGTCTGTGAAAAACGCTGATTGATTTCCCAGTTCGTGACAGAAAATATGTCATCTGCAAGGAATGTAGGTCATTGACCTCAACTGCCAATAATCATGTCTCTTATTCATTATTATTAATTTCATATCCTTTCATCATGTTTCCTAAACGAGACGTGGTTTAGACGCAAGGTTTGTAAAAACAATGAGACAAAAGAAGAAATACAGATAGATGCTACCAACGTTGTCTCCTTTCGCCTCATTATTTCAGCGCTGATACCACACTTTTCATTATTTAGGTCCACTTTTCCATAATTGTTACTATGAAAATGAATGGCAGTTAGCCAATTATATAATACCGATTTCATCTAGAAAGGTTAAAGACAATTTCCCCAGTAATTTGAAAAAAATTCCTTGCACAGAAATTTTTCATAATTTGGTATTTAAGGTAAAATTTTATGGGGAATTCAAAAATGAAAAGAAAAAGATATGTCAACATGTTAGTTTTTTAGTAAAAAGGCGGTTTCCATGGTAACCACTCACAAAAATATGACAAAAACCCTTATATTTTCAATGTATGTGATAAGAATGAACCAGAAAGCCTATTTTACTAAACAAATGTGTTTTGAAACCTAGATGATTCATAATTACATAATTTGTGCAAAGAAAAAAAATCTTGAACATATTTTCTGCTCAGAATCACTTTTTCACCTTTCTAATTGTCAAAGCCGGGGGAAAATATACTAAGTATTATTTAATAAATTCAAGATTCTGAACAATTCCTTTCACAGAATTTCCTCATTTTTTGATATGTTAGCTAAAATTATGTGCTAAATTCAAAAAAATGAAAAAAAATGTATGTCAACGACTTAGTTTTTTCAGAAAAAGT
This sequence comes from Fragum sueziense, assembly GCA_963680895.1. Classification (NCBI taxonomy): domain Eukaryota; kingdom Metazoa; phylum Mollusca; class Bivalvia; order Cardiida; family Cardiidae; genus Fragum; species Fragum sueziense. Next base: position 9,419,276 of record OY804593.1, on the reverse strand, counting down.
CCATTTCCATGGTAACCGTACGGAAGAAAACTGTCAAAATTACTAATCTCACTTTAAAGTTTATTCAGATGTACAAATAGCAGTTATAAACATAACAGACATACATAAAATCATATATTATATTGACATTCTGTATTATCAAGAAATTTATGGTTTCCATGGTTACCATTTTATGAAAAACAAGAGGGCCAAGATGGCCCTATATCGCTCACCTTAGAGATCATCAATATTGGGCAAATTTTTCTCATGTCACAATAATTTGAAGTATTTTGTAAAGGGTCTTAAGATGATGCTACATATGAAATTTCAAGACTCTAGGCCTTATAGTTTGATGGGAGAGTATTTTTTACTTATTGTGGATGGACAGACAGGTGACAGACAGTGAGCGATCACAATAGCTCACCTTCAGCACTTTGTCCGAAGGCGAGCTATAAACAGAAACCAGCAAAATGCAATAGAAGTAAATTTGTCACCAGATATATGTAGTTGTTATAATATAATACAATAATATAAGACCTTCTACAAATCCACAATTTCAATGGTAATAATTCATGTTAACCCTTTCCAAAACGGCAACAATTTGGACTGTCCAAATTCAAAGATGTTGCAGACAACAAATTCAAAGGAATGGTTTTTTACCTCTTTTGGTCTTTTTGGGTATTAAACATTGTGGGAATTATTGCTTGTCACAAGCAATGTCTGCAATTTCCACAATGTATGCTAATGGCTTTACATAGTGAGGGGCAAAAGACGTCCTGATGAGGGAATGGGTTAATCTATTACCAGACAGCAATAACTTAGACTTTAAAATCAAAGAGTTTGCAGACTACAACATCAGATGAATGAAGTTTTACTTTTTTGGTCTTTCTGGGTAGAAAAAATATGGGAAAAGAAGACATTGCTTGTCACAAACACTTTCTTCATTTTCCACAATCTTTTTCAATGCCTTTATATTGTTGGTTGTCAAAAAGTATAATTGTGTGGGAATGGGTTATTAGTAATTACTGAAAAAATCACTATACTTTCATAATATGTAATGAGAATGTACTGAAAAGTCTATTCACTGAATAAATGGCTAAAATGTATAGCAGTCCTGTCACCAAATTGAAAACATCGCAGCAAAAGAAGAAAATGTTGATTGTTGTTATTTTTGCTTGTCCAAATAGAAAATTGAAGCATTGATATAACAGAAAATAGAAAATATACATTAGATAGCATAGAAATCATTTAGATAAAAGAAAGAATGCTACTTCTAGTGGTTATTAGCATTTTCTTGTGTTTTTTTTTTTCCAATTTCCTATTTAGTATGACAAATAAATACTTGCAAGATACTTTGTTCCTTGACCCTTTCCCAAATGACAATATTTTTGGCTGGTCCAATGGAATGAAGTTGCAGATGACAAAACTTTGTAACTCATGCAGAATCATCTATACAATAACATAAAGTCCCTTGAAGGAAAAGGAGAAAATGATGATAATCAGCATTTCTTATACTTCTTGTTAGTTTTCTAAACCCAAGTCAAGTGAAGTCATCAAAGGGAGTTGCGTTTGGGAAAAGGTTAAAACAATTATGAGAGAGAAAAACAAATATATCACAAACTATAAATGGTGTAAGGTAAGTTATACGTTCAACATTTGACACACAATTAACCCTTTTCCGAACAACAATTTTATAAACTGGTCCAAATTCCATGAATTAAAACACAGATTTTCAAATGCATTCGGAACAAACTTGAAAGTCTGCATCCATAAGTGCAAAAATATTGAAGGAAATAGAGGAATACAAATTTTATACAGGTCACAAAGAAGCTGTAAGAGAACGACATGAACCCTGATCAGACTGTGTGTAGATGCAGGCTGGTCTGGATCTTTGTTGGTCTCAAATGTCATAAGTACCTTTTTCCAAATAGAAGCTCAAACATTTACCAATTTCATCATTGAAATGAAGCAGATTTCAGAATATTTAGGATTTTGATTTTTGAAACAAAACATTTTTTTCTGTCCTAAAAAAATAATGTGGACAAATTTGCATTATACTTTCCCTAACACCAACTAAATCTTTAACATAGGGCAAGGAACTATGTTTGTAATTGTCAGGCATTTGAAGATATCCACACCAGCTATTGTCACAGTTATCATGTTCACCGAAAGCATGTGAAACAATCTGAAGCAGTGCTTTATCAAGCTGATCTGGTTTGTTTTTATTCTGCGCAACTGCATCCGAAACATTTTTAATGTATTGTATAACCTTAACTGTAAGACACCTGTGTTTATTTTGCAGACCATAAAAGATATAACCAAGATGTTTCCTAATGTGGTTTATGTCGCTCAACTTTACGAATGAATGGTTAAGGGTTTCTTTCAATTTGGAGACGGTTGTTGCATCATCATCCATGATTAGTACACCCACTTGTATATTGTTATTTTGTTCAATATCTTTTATCACTTGGGTGGTCACATCTGGCTCCATTGACTTGGAAGAGCCATCCTAATTCTTGCTACATGTATGCTTAGGTGGCATCTGTCCTTTATTGATATAATGTGTACATTTTCTGCAATCTTTAGACCTAACATCAAACCCACACACTTTTCCAATCACAGTACACCAGATTTACTGTCATAAGATCGCCCCGCTCCACGCTTTTGCCATTCCATAATCCATATCATATTTTGGTTCAGCCATCACTGGAGTAGCCATTTCACATTTTTCAGGGCTGTAAGTAAGAGGAAGAGAACAGGTTTACTTTTTCCCAAATGACAATATATTAAGCTGGTAAAAATGTCAATGCTGCAGCACAGACAAAACCTTTACCATTTTCCAAACATCCAAATTTTCTTCTTCTACCTCAATGTTTCCGCATGTTTTTTCTAATAGGGAAGTCAAACTCTGTTCTTGTTTGGGAAAGAGTTACAGGAAAAAAATAAAAGAGTTTGTTATCAGCATTAATTTTCTTTTCCCAAGATGTTTTTTATAGATTACCAATACTTTAGAGGGTTGTCAAAAGAAGTCAGTGTTTGGGAAAGTTAAAGAAAGGGTTCCTAACCATTTCCCTATTAGATATTAATTTTGAGAGTACCAACTTAAAGTATGGATAAATATGGCTTAGAATCTTGTTTACCCTTTCCCAAACAAAGAAGTTTGCAATGATCAAATCTGAAAGCTACTGCATGTGACATATTGGCTCTTGATAATAATTTTATGTACACTGTAGATCCGAAAATATCATTGAAAAAGGAGAAAATGCTGTAAATCAGCCTCAATGTTTTCACAAGCCTTTCAATAAGTGTGAAAAAGTGTCATTGTTTTAGAAAGGGTTATTAGTTTCACTACAAGTGTAAAGTTTCAAAGAGATAGATTGAGAAATTTGCATACCACTAAGGTCTACAGCAAATTCTGTCTGAGTATTAATTATAGCCTCACTAGAGTAAGTTGATTGCGGATTTTATAAATGTTCCTGCTGCCTCACGAATCCACTATCTTCACAACTTGTAGACGCATCGCATAACTCCCAATCGTAATCCCCGTGTATTCTTTCATTTTCAAAAGCATATTCAAGCACAATTTCTTTTTTACAGTCATGACAGTGCGAACAGCTCACTTGTTTTTATACATTCCTTGGATCGATTACGATCGTCTCGGTAGCGCACTCATCTACAGGTGGTTTACATACAGTTTTAATTCTTGTCTATCTTATTTACTTTGTACAATTTTGAAAATCATCTTCGTTTGCGATGAATACCGCTCATTTTTGTATAGCTCTTAGAGCCATCCGGTTACTATGTCAGTACCTCCTTTGTAGAGAGTAAAACTCATTTTCGGTGTTACATTAGAATTAAAATTTCGTGAAATATACCAATCTGTGCGCGATTACCTCCCTTGTATGCGCAAGGCATATGTGCAGAAATTACCAGGGAATATGTCCTTAAATAAACTTCATTTGAAATGTCTTTTTGCAGAAAAGGCCGCGGCCATGGCGCAGTTGGTAGCGCATCTGCCTCTCATTCGAGAGGTCCCAGTTCGAAACCCGGCCGCGGCAAATACCCTTACTGACAAAAATGTCACCCATCAATGGTTTGATGTCGTGAACCTGGGTATGGAGCAGTTGGTGGATCGGTAAGGGTGTTGTAGTAGTACTGGTATGAGAAACGCAAGGAATCCATGGTTAGGTGCCCCAGCCGGTCGCGATGTGACCTTAGTAGTTGAAAACGGCGTAAAACCCCCAATAAACCAAACCTTTTGCAGAAAAAACTCAAGCTATGCAGGTTGACCATTCATTAAGAAATTTCTTGACTTCTTAACTTCCAAAAATCTAGCAGACCTTAATTAAGAATTATGCCCATATACGATAAGGAGGGTTCAGATCGAATGTGTTCTTTTGAGTACAATAAAACTGTCAACGACAGAAAATAAATTGACCCATATTCAGAAATCTGGTTCCTTCAATACACAGAAAATATAGTTCATCGCGCTAATTTTGAGGAGGAGCTTTTTATTTCCTTATATTGTCCTATATAGACAGAAATCGGGGGATGAAAGGAATAATTTTATCGTCGCTTTTCAACGAAAACCTCGTACTGCAGCTTATTTTAAGCTGCAGATACGAGGTTTTCGTTGAAAAGCATCGATATGTAACATTTAACATCGTATTTTGCTGTCATTCCAATTAGCCATGTTTTTATGTTTGTTTGAAAGGCAATGCACATGACTAGAAATATTGATTTTAGAAAGATAGATTTTGTAAACATAATATCACATGCAAAAAAGAAAATGCTGGTAACCAGCTTTTTCTTCTCTTGGCACAATATTTTTATATGTTTTATCATTGACGTTCAAAACCATGTTTAGATTGGGAATTCTTAAGAACAGAAGCGACATAATGATAATTGTTCAGAACTAGATCTAAGCCTACCTACAATCTGTGTATCGATGCCCTTTAACGAAAAAAAAACCAACATAACTGCAGCTTAAAGCAAGCTGCAATTATGACTTTTTCGTTGAAAAGCAACGATATATCCCGCTATATTGGATTGCCCTTGCCAAACCCAGATGGGGTGACCTTTCCTCGTTCTCTTGTTTGAGGTTTATCGATTAACAAGCACGGTAAATGACATGCCGGGTGATTGTCCTTTAAAGGGACATTTCATTCCGATTTCAATTTTTAAAGTATGTCTTGATGCCAAGATTGGGTATTCTAATGAGTATAAATACTATTGGTTTTTTTATGTTGTTGCCAGTAAGCGAGATACACGCATTTAAAGTTGACACATAATCGATAAATTGCATATAAATCCGAACTGTTGTCCACAACAATTTGTTCAATTTTAACACAAAAATATAAATTTCTCGTAAACGGTGCAATATTTTGGTTTGAAATTTTCAGAATTTTCATAAGGAAATATGCTCTTCCAGATAGAAATAAAAGTAATATTTATGACAAAAAATTCTGAAATGTCACTTTAAGCAAATTATCTGACAACAATCATTTGGACGCGTCCAAGATCCAAACTGTTCATATAAAGGCTGCATTAGATGTATTGATTCAATTCTTCTGGAGACTTTTACTGACACGGTGAGTATAAGGAAATCACAATAAAGCTGATCTTCACAAGTTATCAAGCCATAGATCTACTTAGTTTTAATTTTCGACTTATCTAATTTGAAGGTGCAGATTTACTGCAGATAACAACATTCATGTTGATAAAGATGGAATGCCTGTATCAGGGACGCCAAAATCAATCATTGTTTGTCATTCTATAATACAAGTGTCACTGGTAGTGAACTAAAACAATTTTAGCTACAACATGGTATAGATATTTTGCGTTTAAATGTGAGTTTATAGATTTTTTTTCAATGGCAATGAACTTGTTCTAAAAACAGACCGGGTTTACCGTTTTGTATTGACAAACTGTCGGTGTTGTTATAAAATCTCGTAACTACGGCTTCGATAAAGCCGTAGTTACGATATTTTATAACAACACCGACGGAATACATTGATCGCGAAAAAACGTCCCTCGCTTTGGCCGAGTTCACCACCAGTGTGCGTAGTCCGGTCACAATATAATGACACAAGTTTACGATATTCAACTATATCAGGCCTGTAGGAAGCAATTTCATATTGGGTTGGCTCAAGCCATATAAGTCTGATTTTGCCTAAATTTTCAGTGTAAACTAAAAAAATGTCGGCATTTTTGGCAAGCTTTGGGGGCGATAAGCCACCCTAGCCCCCTGTTCCTAACGGCCTGTAGCTGTAAAAACTCAATATGGAACTCCAAACTACTGTAATTGGTTGGAATAGTGCAGTTGTCTCATTTCTGCAAGATTTGAACCAATTGTGCGAAATTGTATTGAAAATTAAGAACGTCTTTCCCCAATTTATATATGTAAAATGTGAAAATACGTGCCTTGTTATCGTAACAGGACTATACCAAAATAACCACAATTATTCACAACATGGATGGTATGTGGTGTTGTAGATTTGTGGTTTTTGTTCGAATAATTTTCCATGTAAATGTAGTTGGCAAATATAGCAGGCATACTCCAATGTACCAATTGTCGAGTGATACAGGTGAAATAGACGGGTGCACGTATCATTGTATAAATACCAATTTGGTCATAAAAGTGAAATTACATGAGTTCAAACCACATCAAAAGGGAATGTCGGCTACACCTTAATTCGCTTCATTATTGATGTAGTTTGCAATATTATATAAATGCACTCCTAAAAATGTCTTCTCAAATATAGGCTAACCTGATTTTGATGCTTTCGAAAGCGATGGCTTTGAATAGCTTAAAGTGACATTTCACATTCATTTCATTTTTTAAAAGTATGTCTTGATGCAAAGATAGATTATTCTAATGCATAGAAATGCTATCAGTTTTTTGAAGTTGTTATTTATAAGCGAAAAATACGCCTTTAAAGTTGAGGCAGAAATGACAAATTCTATATAAATCTGAACTGTTGTCCACAACAATTTGTTTCATTTTGGCACAAAAATATATATTTCTCGTATACGGTTCAATATTTTGGCTTGAAATTTTCAGAATTTTCATTAGAAAACATGCTCTTTAAGATGGAATAAAAGTAAAATTATGTAAAAATAATCGCGAAATGTCACTTTAAGCAAAATTTAATGCTCTTGGCCATTATTATTGCCGTTTTCTCTCAAGGCATCGGATGATATCATATATGCATTTTCAACGCAGAATTAAAGTATGTATCAGCATAATATGAATTTGTTACTTGGACAACGGTTAACTGTTTTGGAATTGGCTACTCATTTCATGCCTTGTATAGCTTGAATAGTTTTAATTCTAGTACAATGTTACACATGGTTTTGCAAAGGAGAAAAAAATATCATATTACATTTACGTATTTGATCTAGCCTTTTCCAAACGAGGCCTGTTTTTGACGTCTCTGGTAGAACTAGTTTGGGTAAACATTAAGTAAGACAAGGGAAGAACATTCTGATAAGCAGCTCCTTTCCTTAACCCTTTCCCAAACAAGACCTGGTTTGAAGCCCCTAATAGGAAAGACTTGGAAAAGCATTGAAACAAAAGAAGAAACTGCTGAAAACCAGCAGTTTCTCCTTTTGTCTCAATATTTTCTATGCAATATTTTACACAAATTCTATCTTTAATACATTCCATTTTGTAATTTGAGGCAGTTTTTGGAGTGGACCACCCTAAACTTTTGCTGTTTGGGAAAGGGTTAATATTTTCTATGATACTATCTATTTTTTTTCCTGTGCAGACGAAACACAAGTATGTAAACTTGTAAACACGGACCATGTCAACCAGTCACAAAGAGAAGACCTTTTGGAGACCTTTTGTCCCTTTAGTTTAACTATTTCCCAAACAAAATCTAGAATTTACGTCACTAGTAGAAAATGTTTCAGAAAACATTGAGGCAAAAAAAGAAAATGCTGATAATCAGCATTTTCTCCCCTTGCCTCAATATTTTCTGAGCGATTTTGTACCCAGATTCAAACTTTACTGACATTTTGTAGTCTGCAGCAGCGTTTGAATTGGAACAGTCCAATTTTTTGCCGTTTGGGAAAGGGTTTAAACAGGGTCAATGAAAGTTTACAAATCAAAGTAATAATGAACCATTGCTTTGTAGAAGGTACCTAACACTTTTAAGGAAAACCTCAACAGATTTTACAAAACATAGTTATTGTACAGTTTTACCCGTTACCAGAGACGTAACAGACGACAATTTCAAGCGAATTGATTTTTTTCATTGCCAAATAGTGACTCCCTTTGGTGTCCTCTCTGGATTTGGCAAAAGAAGCCCTTTTATGAAAAGAGGAAAATACTGATACCCTAAACTTAATTCGTTTTTGAAAGATTAGACAAATACAACTAGTATTGCGAGAAATGAGAAAACGTTTATAGTCAGTCTTTTCTTACTTTTTTCCATCATTTTCACTTTTGGCAGGTAAACAAATTTTGGAAAGAGGAATTATTTAATTGTTTACTATTTATTTCACACAAAAAAACCTAAAATTGTACCAAACAAGGCCTGTTTTTGACGTCCCTAAAAGAAAAGTCGTGAAAAAATTAGACAAAAGAAGATAATGCTGACAACTATTTTCTCCCTTCAAGTGTCTCTATATTTTGTTCGGTGCGTTTTGCATGATTTTATCTTTATCAACATCAGCAGCTATTTTCAAATTAGAACAGTCCTTATTTCCGATGTTTATGAAAGGATTGAAATTTGTCATCCGTTAAAGGATTATGGTTAGATGTGGTTATCTTATGATGTTAATGAACTTGTGTTATTGACATAAAAATTGGTTAACCGTTTCTCAAATGACATTTTTGGGGTTGCCCAATTCAAAGATTGAAACACCGCTGAAGATGAAAAACTTGGTGCTGATAAAAACGAAATTTTCTGTGCAAACTCAGAGATCGAAGATATCGAGGCACACGTAGGAAAGCGGGTTACCAGCAGCGAGCATTTTCTTCTTTTGCCTCAATGTTTCTCGACATTTTTCTATTGGGGACGTCAAAAATATGACTTGTTTCGGAAACGGTTAAGAATATTTGAGGGATTCATTTGAATTAATTGACCTTCAAAGCAGAGATAGTAAAACACAATGACATTAGTCACAAATTAGGTCAACTATGATAAAGTAAGAGCTATCAACTAATTCCCAAAAGTCAAATGATGAATTTTCTCCCATTCAAAAGCTGTTGCAGACAAAAATAGTGGTGTGATAAAAGTATGTTTTGTACACAATACCACACTGATAATATTGAGACAAAATGAGAACATTTCCAAACTTCTTCTATATATTATTATATGCTTCTTGTTTGGTAAAGATTACGTCCCCATTATTTCATAATCGCAATGCATTTTGTGCTAAGAATAGACTGGGTTTGCAATTGTGTATTGATAAACCGTTGGTGTTGTTATCAAATCTCGTAACTACGGCTTGGATCAAGCCGTAGTTACGAGATTTTATAACAACACCTACGAAATACTTTTGTTTGTCCGAAATTACGTCACGGTTATCAAGATAAAATCGGAACATATTGGGATAGTACGCATCAGGAGATATGAGAAAAATAGCTTTTAGGCCAAAAGATAAGATGGTTCAAATCTAATCCAAGTCCTTGCGACTGATATAAACGGTCTGGATAAGACGATTCCTATGAGTAGCAAGAGCAAAGCGTTTGATTATTGAAAACTGAACGATTGCATTTAGAAAATCTGAAGTTAAATGGCAAAAAATATCTACTTCTATATTCATGTGGATGTTGATAGAAAAAAAGATATGTCTACGACACATGAAATATTAGGGCAAAGTGAGAAAGTATTGCCATCGGCACTTGGGAAAGGGTTATCCCAAGATTTTGTTTTGTTTATCATTTAACAATTTTACGGGTCAAGACTAAAAACAAATTGTTATCAGTTTCTTTGTAATGTATGACTAATCCATTCATATGTCAAGGACTTTAATACTAGTCGTTCTATACAAACAAGAAAGCACAACTGACAACGTTAGCCCTCTAACAAATACTCTCCATTGCCGAGGTCTATATTGATTAAACCATCAAATATGACCTCTGCAATTTTCGGTACGCCAACAGCCTATTTGGTCGTCATAATCTAATTATAGCACACCAATTGAATTATCGAATCAAAATCATTCAGTTTTATCTTGCATGATCATTACGTATACATTACGTCGCTTCTATTTTTGGCTGAAGCCGGTAACATTTGAATTATCGAATCAAAATCATTCAGTTTGATCTGGTTTGATTACGTATACATTACGTCGTTTCTATTTTTGGCTGAAGCCGGTAATTTGAAGCGTCAGCCAATGAAAGCTTGTATCAGCTTTTTAAATTGTTTTGTTGTGTATCGCCAACGATTGGATACTGAAATCCCGCCAAGGCCCCGAGATTAGACGTTTTTAAATGACCCCGCGAGAACAGAGCTCATTCTATCGAAATGGAATGTAGAGATAATGTGCTCTGTTCATGAGAGAGTATCTAACAAACTGGTGATACATGTGATCAGCATTTTCTTTTTTCTATATATATCTATGCTATGCTGTGCATAGTAAGTCCTCTTTATTCTCTAAAAAAGTAGGAAATGCTCTCCCTAAATGCTTTTAAAAATCCTATATATTGTAGTCGTGAAAACTACGTGTTTGTGGGAAAATAATTATTGTAGGAAAAGGCAAGCCATTTCCCTTTTGTCCCCTAACTGTAGCGGTATGAGAATATGTGGTCTGCAACGGATCTAGAATTTCTATAAACGGGTTCGAGCATACAAGAAGGGGGTTCGTTTGCATAGAATTGCACATTTTTCACTGAATTTCTATGAAAATTAAGTAACCAGACAACGGAGTTGGGTTCGTAGCCGCCCCCACTCCCTCTAGATCCGCCTCTGATGCTATGCTTCCTTGTTACGAGGAATGGATTGGATATATATCGGGCTACTAGGTTAGGTGAATCAGAAGTAATTTTCCTCGAAATGGCACAGAATAATCGCTTGACGCGACCAGAAACTAACCGAAAATCACAGAAGGAAGGGAAATAATCATAATACATATGTTCATATCTGGAATACATAGTTGTCTCCCGTAAAGAGTCCCACGCTTAGTTGTCAAGCATACAAACATCGAGTAAAATAATGTCGTCAATTCTGGTCCCTGAAATATCTTATTTTACCCCTTTAAAGTGTTTGCAATGCCTACATCCTAACCATTCTGGAACTCTCACTCGCGAGCTCGAGCGTTCGATCCACGGTCGCGGCAAACATCCTTTCTACCTCCCACCAATAGTTTGATAATGAAGGCTCGGTAAGGAAGTTGTAGTAGTACCGCTATTAGAAAAGACAGATATCCATGGCCAGATCCAACCGCCGCGATATGACCATAGCTGTTGAAAGCGACTGCACACGACAAAATGGATGTTTATCGAAATAGAATTCGTGTACAATATAGCTCAGTTTGTATTGAGACAAAAGGAGACAATGCTTGTTGTCGGTATTTTCTTCATTTGTCTCAATACTTCCAAAGCTGTTCCTAATTCCTAGAAAATTTCTTATTTTCTCCAAAATATTTTCCCAAAACAATTCCCACTTGACATTATAATTTGCTTTAATTTGTCTACGGATTAGGCAATTTTCCCATCATAGAAAGCAGAAGATTTTGTTGGAGGGTAAAACTTTTTTCACTGTGGACAACTCTTGTGTTGGACAATGGCTTTGACTTTCTATTGTGGAATAAAGGTAATTGGGGATGAAATATTACACTGTATCCATTGTGGAAAGGTTTTGTTTGGGAGGGGGGCTAATTATTTATCAAGGGGAATTGAAGACTTGATAATTGTGAGGAAATTAATGAGCAGGAAACTGAAAAAAAGGCCTTCTTAGCATTTGAAAACAATATTGAGCCAGATCAGCCTGCAAATAGACACCGTCTGATCAGGTACCATGTTGTTCTTCAATAGCTTTTCCATGACATGTAGCAAGTATAACAGTGCTTTATGGGTCTTGATCAGCCTAAACTTTGGCATTGTCTGATCTTGAACAATGAGTCTCAAATTGCATAACGGCTAAAACATGGTATTAGACATGTGCAAGGTAGTACGAAACCCGGAAAATGAAAACGGAAAACGGAATAAAAGGGGTCGTGTCAAAACACACGAAACAAGAAATAACTATTTGATTGAATAAAGACAGAAAACAACACTTTTATGTCCTTCTACAGATAGATATAGGTGACGAATATCCGAAGATGTATGTCTGTTCATTTTCCATGTTCTCGTCAACCAGACTGTCCGTACTTTGATCAAAAATTTATCTTTATCTGTAACAAATTCAATTATTTCTTCACGCGATTCACTGCTTACGTGTATTTATGTGTACAACTCATCTATACCAGGCCAGGGGAACGGGGTCGCTGGGGGGGGGGGGGCTTAATCCCCCCAAAATGCCCAATTTTCCTTATTTCACACTGACAGTTTAGGCTTATTTAGCCCCCCCTCCACACACACACACACACACACACACACACACACACACACACACACACAAACACACATACCACCACCACCACTATACAGACAACGGGGCTTTAGCCCACCCAATATCAAATTGCTTCCCGCGGGCCTGTATACCCAGCTCTTCCTACTAGATTAAAGGTAATCCATTAATGATTGTCGTCGACAGAAACGCAGTGATAGCACAAAGAACATTGAAAATATGTCACCCCCTCCAACTTACAATGAAATAAAAAGGGAGACAAGATGCGCCGTAGTAACGTTGCGGAAAATGTATTGCATAGAAATCAGGTAAAATGCATTGAAATGAAATGGGTAGAAATAACTGTTGCCAAATTTGTGTATTCACAGTTTAAACGTTTTACTGGCCATATTTTGGTATGGCATGGTCTTACATGCCATGGATTCATCTTAAGGCCAAGACTATTTTAATTTAAGATTCATGGATGACAGGGCTATCTTTTATCACAGTTGTGTGGTTCAAAGTACCCACTGTGCTTTTCGACAATTATTGTCAAAATGCGCAATGTAGATTGATCACGGTGGGGACTCACGGAACACAACAATTTCGATGTTTTTCTATAATTCTGTTCATATATGACCGATTCGAATAAATGAAGCAGAGAAGGCAGGAACATGCCTGAGTTTTGCTGAATGCAAAGGACTCTTTAAAAGTCAGTTGATAAAAAAGAATAATGGTTTTTAACAGATCTACCTCACCTAGCCAGTCCCTGGCGTATATCCCCCTTCTAACTTAAACCGAACTCAAATTGCTCAAGAATTAAAGATACATATTATAACGGTGACCAAATCGAAACATAGTAACACGAAGACAAATTTATAAAGTGTCGCCATGAAACATGTACACGGATAGGACATGTTGGTACAAATTAGGTTAAATTTTAGTTGAAAACATGTACATGTACTAAGTTTAAGCTGTTCTTGGTACAGGAGGAGAAAACAATGGAAACATGGTTCTCGTACATCCTGCACCCCTATAAGCACAATATTCAAACTGAATCACCAGCTGCATGATTTATAAATATGGTTTGTAAATAGTTATATATTGATGAAAAATAAATGACTCAGAAATACCATATTGGCCGCATCAGTAGCTGAACCCACGATCCTTGAACATATAAGGCTCTAATGATACCAACTGAATAAATATCGTGCAAAAATCTTATTCATTCAAATTGTCAGAGGTACGTCATCATCTGTGCTCAGCGAGATTCAACACACCGAACAACCGGCTTTGTCTAAAACAGACGAGAGTCAGCGAAGACAGATTCGACATCTGATATCAGGTGCACGGTAGGTCAAATTAATTTACTTTTATAGATAAACGAAAGGATCAATGGTATTCTATAGTTGAAAAATACGCGTGTAATTGTTCAGTGCTTCTATAAAATAAACCTTTCTACGTATCCCTCGCAAATAATAAGGTCACAGTCATAAATCATTTCGGAGATTTCCTACAAAATGTTACTTTGTACACGAATAAAGTTTAATCATTCAACGATATATCTTCCAAGTTTGAAGCCGTTTAAAATTCCATACCGCGGGGGGGGGGGGGGGGGGGGAGGGGCGGTCTCGTTGACCTTGACCATGTCTCGTTTTGAAGTAAAAGTAGAATCTGTAAACACGCTTGTGAAGGATTTATCTATAGCAAAGGAAAGATGGTTATTCGCCGTAGTTGAGGTTTTATGCATTGCAAATGGTTTTTCCATGTAGAAATATGAGTTCCTGAATAGGCTAGTTCGGAAGCATAAAAATTCTAGCATGAGCCCCTTTAATCCCAAAAAGTAATAGAATATCTAATTTAAAAAAAAATAGTGAAAGGTCGGTCATGTAAAACAGTCAAGCACACAGTCTTGGGGGAACAAACAGTTCGCAACACCGGCCGAAAAATGTCAATGAGAGGGTGGTTTCCTGTTTCACCTGGTCGCATATTATAGATACTGGAATGGTTGACAGGTTGCTTTGACCGTGTACCACGTGCGCCGTACTTACACGCTACGTCTTATGTTCTAAACCTAGAACCCTGCATATATATGCAAATTTCATGTGTTACGTATATTGCTTGTATTGCAGAAACCAAGCAGTTGGGGAAGGTAGAGATGGAAAGAAGACTGTACGGAAAATGCAGAGACGGGACCAATGTTACAGTCAAAAAGCTCATGTTTTCTCTTTAATTGCCGAAAGAAAATAAGTAAACAACAAATTTGAAAATTCATCTGTTTTGACTCTGATATTGTGCCAACAGAGACAGAGCCTCACGTGTCCGGGAGTTCCCACCAGGATTTTCTGTGCACAGCCATTGGCTATCTCTCTTTAAGTTTCCGCACTGCGAGATTGCAAAGAAGGGCACACTGCTCATGAGCCCCAGTTATCTGCATTTTATTTCATTTTTGTTGTTGTTGTTTCTGCCGGGGACTTCAAAACAAGGTCCAGTTTCGGGAAAGGGTTAAAGTAACTTTCTGCGAGATAGAAAGAGGAAAGAAAATCCAAAATCCTGCCTTGTCTATTGTATTTTTCTTAATTTTATTGTTTTGTCTTGATCAATTCTTTGCTCTCTATTGTCTCTGACCGTTTCATGGTACCTCCAGGTCACCAATTTTCTTGTCGGCCCGAAAAAGAATTGATGATGCTCTTTGTGATACATTGAATAGTTTATCTTAGTCTTTTTGTGTGATTTTTATTGACTGTTTGTTTTCTATCAATCCAGGGTCGTTGTTGCGAATCTCGGCTCAGGCAATATATTTTCTGACATTTTGTTTCACCAATGGATGTGAAAAAGCTAGGTGAGAGAGTGGCTGGAGGCACCGATTGAGGCAGTAGCCTACCGTTAATAGAAATGCCAGAAATGCATGGTTATGTGCTCCAGTCGCTGCGATAAGACAAGAGTAGTTGAACGTTACGTTAACCCACAATCAATCATTTCAATCAATTGCAGGAAAAGGGTAACATAATCAGTGTTAAAATATAAGTAAGCTAAAAGAATACCTTCAATTGGCCTTACAGGCAGTATTACGCCGACCACGTTTAAAATGTAGTATCTCAAATTGATTTAAGTTTTAGTTACGGCTTTCCCTTTCGCGTGTTTTGATATGTCCCCCGTAGTTTAACCGGTTTCCTATTTCGTCTCCGTTTTCGTTCTTACCTTGCACATGTCTATTCGGAAACAAAGTGTCTCACCAGGTTAACCCACCCTTCTAGCTTCTTGGCATAAAAATTCATTACTTGAATCATCAAAACTGATGTGTGAATAGTTTCTGAAGCCATTAGCGAAAAGAATTTAAACTTGTTTTAAAATACAAAATTTATCTGATTTTTTTTTAAATCATATATTTGGCTGCATGTTTATTTGTGTAGTGTCCGTAACCCTTACAGTGCAATAAAAAGTCCTGAGCTTATGTTAACACGGTGGGGATTGTGCATGATGGGATGGATAACGAATATGGAGTATACGGACAAAATTTGCCTCGCTTCAGGTAAGAAATTGTGCAATAATTTTCTTATTTCTGCTCCAATTTACAAGCGGTTTGTTGCATATACCCCGCAATAGTGAGCTCTTTCCTCGGATATATGACTTGTTTGTAGAATCTTTGTACTTTGTCCAAAAATTGATCCCAACCGACCAGAAAAACGACAAAAAATCCAGGTCATTTTTCTAGTCGGTTGGGATCGGTTTTCGAGAAAAGTACAGGGAAGTTCCAGATAAATAATACATCTGAGAAAAGGGCTCAGTAAGACGGAGTACATGCAACAAACCGCATGAAAATTGACGCAGAAATAAGAAAGTTATTGCACAAATTCTTACCTGAAGCGTGGTTAATTTGGCCGTAGTCGTTACCATTTCGCTTTCTGGTCGGTTGGGACAATATTTCAGGAAAAGTATCATGAGTTATCTAATAAGTCATACATCCGATGAAAGAGCTCGATAAGGCGGGGTACATGCAGCAACCCGCTTGAAAATTGATACAGAAATAACAGAGTTATTGCAAAATGTCTTACCTGAAGCCTGGCGAGTTGGCATCAAATTTGGTGCAAAAAATAGACTGAGTTTACCGTTATGTTTTGATAAACCGTCTGTGTTGTTATAACATCTCGTAACTACGGTTTGATTCAAGCCGTAGTTACGAGATTTTATAACAACACCAACGAAATACTATTTATTTGTCCGAAATTACGTCACGGTTTATTTGATAAAATCGTTCCCTATAGTCGGTAGTCGTTATCCATCCCATCATGCACAATCCCCACCGTGGTTAACGCGAAACAGATTATTTCATTTAGGCTACCATATCGAGAGCTGTAATATTCTAGACTACTGAAGTTTTAATGTAAATGGATCCTTTGAAAAATCACCATTGTAACAGTTGGTTACGGACACTACATATTCAAGCTAGGGTCTACAAATGTCCCATTTTCTGAGACACAACTCTAAAATATGGGTACAATAGACTACCAAAATCTACCTTAGGAACTGTTTTATCAAATCAAAATAAAGTTGTTTGGAAACAACCAAATACAACTCATCACATGTACCTTGAATTCTAAAATTATTTTAGTGAGACAATATAACGCCCAAAAATTGTTATTTTCTGAGTACATATTCAATCATTTCTCAATGATCATAAAAGATTGACTCATGAAAATTTTTGGACATCAAAAACTAGTCTTGCCTCATAATACGAGCTTTTTGTAGATATATTAATTTGAGGCTATATTTTTTTCAGAAAATCATATATAACATTAGAAAAAAAAAACTTTTTTCCCGAATACCGTGTTTTAGCCGACAGGGACATTTTCCAGATCCCGACTCATTTGCTTTATGCGCCCTGTCGAGTTAGCCACCCAAGACGACGCTTTTCAACGAAAACCTCGTAACTGCAGCTGAAAAAAAGCTGCAGCTACGATTATTTTTGTTGAAAAGCATCAATTGGATGTTTCCAGTTGACACCGCGTGGAGGTTCGAACTAGGACTTACAACATAAATCGTCAGTGTTAGTGCAAAACCTCGTAACTCCAGCTTTAATCAAGCTACAGTTAAGAGGTTTAATAATAACAACGATAAAATGTTGTCATTTGTCAACAGAACAGAACAGAACAGAAATTTTATTACTAGACAAGTACAAAAAGTACATAGCCATACAGATATGCATATAACAAAAAGCAATTTGGTCACTAGAGAGTGATATACAATAACATTTTGAACATACATGAAAAAGACATTGATTTGAACAAACAAAATATCAAACCTTTCCAAAACGTCAAAATTTTTAGACTGTCACAATATGAAAGGAACTTGGGATAGCAAAATTATATATGCCAAGGGAAAAAAGTGAGTTTGTCTGGACATTGAAAATATTGAAGGGAAAGCAGAAACTGCTGATTATCAACAGTTTGATCTTTTCTCTCAATATTTATGCCCAAGTTATTTATACTAAGGAAGTTAAAACCAGGTCTCGTTTAAGAAAGGATTGACAAACAGACATGGTTACATTGATACAATACAAAAATGAATGTTGTGATGTTAAGTAAATTACACATTCTGAGAATAAGTGTGGTCAAAAGATTCTCGAACACGGAGGGCACTTTGTATATAGGTGGTTAATTGTTTTAACGTGTATTCGTCATTTGTGGAAAGAAGAGAAACACATTTATAAACTGATGGTCTATCGTGATAAATAGAGTCGATGTATTTTCTTCTTAGATATCTGTATGCTGGGCAGATGCATATGAAATGGAAAACATCTTCAATTTCATTTAAGTTACAATATAGACAATATCTCTCGTTTCTTGGAATGTTATTATTGCTATATCGACCTGTGTGAATTCTGAGCGAGTGGGTGGACGGACGTTTTGGCCACGGACGTTTTGGCCAGGACATTTTGGCCAGGACGTTTTGGCCACGTACGTTTTGGCCACAATATTTTACAAGGTAGGACCTTTTGGCCAATTTTTTTTTTAAGGAAAAAAAGGAATTGATTCAATTAATTTGCATTCATAGTTGCACTTTTAGACATTTTGATAATAAAAATGATACATTTATTTATTTTTTAAAAGAAATAAGAGTTATTCTTCTCAGTTATTAAAATTTCAATTCAATTAATATTTGGCCAAAAGGTCCTACCATGAAATATATTTTGGCCAAAACGTCCGTGGCCAAAACGTCCAGGCCAAAACGTCCTGGCCAAAACGTCCGTGGCCAAAACGTCCTACATTCGAGCGAGTGTGCACCTTTACGCATTCTTGTTAATTGAAATCTACTATTCGATGGTAAAATATCTAAATATGTTTCATATGTAAATGTTGATTTAAAATATTTTAATTCTGCTAAGACCGGACTATTGTTCATAGTCCCGTGCCATTCTTGAATGAAACAGTCAATAACTTTTTGTTTGAATATATATGTTTTAAAAGATATACTTTCCGGATGTTCAAAAGCGTATGAAAAGCCGTAATCATCTAATAAACCTTTAACCTTTGATGTCCAAATTGAATATCCAAGACTAGAGTCGTTAATGCACAATTCATATACTTTTCTCAGGATTATATTATCGGTTTGTTGTAATTTACACTGGTCAGTATTTGATTATTTTGAAATACCGCATGACGTATAGAGGGTGACGTCCTAGTTCGCCATAAACGGCCATAGTACAAGAGCTATTTCGAACTTTTAATATCCTTTTGCAAAATTGTACATGAAATCTCTCGATAGACTTTGACTTGATAAACCCCCTATATTTTTTCCAGAAAATCATATATAACATTAGAAAAAAAAACTTTTTTCCCGAATACCGTGTTTTAGCCGACAGGGACATTTTCCAGATCCCGACTCATTTGCTTTATGCGCCCTGTCGAGTTAGCCACCCAAGACGACGCTTTTCAACGAAAACCTCGTAACTGCAGCTGAAAAAAAGCTGCAGTTACGATTTTTTTGTTGAAAAGCACCAATAATTGGATGTTTCCAGTTGACACCGCGTGGAGGTTCGAACTAGGACTTACAGCATTAATTGTCGTTGTTAATACGAAACCTCGTAACTCCAGCTTTAATCAAGCTGCAGTTACGAGGTTTAATAATAACAACGATAAAATGTTGTCATTTGTCAACCGTGGGGCCCTGAAAAGGGCCGTTGGTGTGGCTCTAAAAAGGGCCGTTCAGTGCCTTTCAATCTTCGGCATCAACAGTCTGCTAGAGTCACGCCGAGAAGCTCTGTGGGTCGAGTCTGCTGACCACGATCGTCGGGCAACAGTGTCCTTCATATCGAAGGTTTGATCCCGGACGATCGCGTTCAGCCTGCGCATACCAACACCGTTCAGATGAACACCGTCTGCATCAAGGTGTTCATCTTTGATGCGTTTCGCGACACGAATAACATGCGCGCCCGTTTTCTCAATGTTACAATTGAAAAAAGCGCGTGCACGTTCCTCATTCCGCGGTTCGGGCTTCCTTCGCCAGAGATTTACGATAAAGATGCGGCATCCGCCGGTCTCTGATCGTAAAGCTCTGACGAGATCTGCAACCTCCAACAAGAGCTTCTGGCCTGCTCGATGTGAATCATGATGCCGACACAAAGTAGACACGTCATTGGAACCCAAAACTAAGACAATGTTATCAAAACTGGTTGCCATAGAAATGAGTTCCCGCCAAGCCTTCGACTGACGAGCTGTGGCTGCACACAGACTGGTCTGGAACACGCAACGGCCACGCATTCTACGAACATGCCTATCTCCGAAAATGACGGTACGATCCATGATTTTTGTAATCTAATTTTCAAAGTGTAATCTTATCTTCAAAGTGTAAATTTGATAACGAACAGAGGAAAACGCGGGTATTTAAAGGTACTCCGTGTACCTATGGTGGGTGTTGGGCGGGGCTTCTCATATCAGCCAATGAAATATCAATAAATTATCACGGGTGCATTCTGGGAAATAGCCGTTCTATTATGGTTTCCAACAGGTGCAATAGGGGCAATTATTCAACCTTCACCCCTTAACACTTTCCCAAATGACCAAACGCTGGCCTATTCCAAAATTTAACCCTTTCCCAAACACGACCTGGTTTTGACGTCCCTAATAGAAAGGCTTGGGAAAACATTGAAACAAAAGAAGAAACTGCTGATAACCAGCAGTTTCTCCTTTTGTCTCAATATTTCATGTGCCATATTTTGCACAAATTCTATATTCAATGACATCCATTTTGTCATTTGTGGTTCGAAGTGGATCACCCTAAATTTGTGTCGTTTGGGAAAGGGTTAAATGATGCTGCAGCTGACAAACGCAATGTAAAAATAGAATATACTTGTATACAAGATAGCACACACAGGAGAACATGCCGATTATCTTTAAAGTTTAAGAAACTTCAAAGGCATGTGATTAACCTTAAGAACGATTGTCAAAGAATTTATCATTCTTGTACATGTATATTCTTTCTTATTGTTTTCCACATACGTTTTTCAAATAGCATCTTTGCAAAATTAAACATAATGATCAAATAAGAAAATGTACATTAAGGTAGTTCACCCCTAATGAGATTGATGTGACGTCGGAATTATTCGGCCGACGTCGAAAACATTCCGCGGTGGAACGTTCCACCGCCGAACGTTTTCGACGTCGCCAGAATATGTACGGATGCGTAACGAATGTTAAACGACGTCGCATGAATAATTCCGACGTCACGTAAATCTCATTAGGGGTGGTATACCTTAAGACAATTAAAGAGGCACATGCTAGGTATTTCAGGGATCAGAACAACATAGGGACAGTTAGAGTTTGCACTGTTGTGTGGCGCATTGCGTTATCTAGGACCATAAAGGCAGGATTTTTAGGGCTGATACCAAATTTTTACACTTTCTATCAAGGTCCAGTTTCCCATAGATATTACCATTAATATCAATGGGCTTTAGACTATACAATAGAATTAATTTGAATCTGATATATAGCAAAAATGTCTTTCAATAATTTAGTTTAGGTCTTTCCCAAACAAGATCTTGTTTTGACGTCCCTGTTACAAGAGACAATATTGAGGCAATATGAAAAAAAAAAAAAAAATAAAAGATACTGCTGATAATCATAAATATTTCCCATGCAATATTATAGACAAATTCTATCTTTATTGAAACTAATTTTGTCGTCTGCAACAGCTGTCATATTGGATCAACCAAATATTTTGTTGTTTAGGAAAGAGTATTTTTAATTCATAAGTCTTGATATAATTGCAATTAGGTTTTCACTGTTTGTAAAAGTTAATCCTTAAATGATAAAAGATTAAAGAGGCAAGACTCTGATTTAATTAATTTTCCAATCAACTTTGATTGGTCGATTATTTATTTAATTGTACATTGTACTTTTTTCTTACAATTTATGTCAATTAAAAAAGATGAAAGAAGATATAATTAACAATTTGTAATAGGTTTTGTCTATCAGATAGATTTACCGTTTCCCAAACAAGACCTGGCTTTGACATCCCTAATAGAAATAGTTTGGGAAAACATTAAGTCAAAAGAAGAAAGTGTTGATGGTGAGCAATTTCTCCATCTGTCTCAATGTTTTCTGAGCTAAATTGGACACAAATTTTATGTTTATTATCATCCATTTTGTCTTCTGCAACAGCTTTCAAATTTGACCACCCTAAGATTTTGGGATGCGGACGAAAGTCCACGGTACATGTACAAAGGTCCACCCAACTAGGACAAAAGCCCGCTCCTTATAATGATAACCATTGGAATAACAACATTTATGAAAAAATATCATTTTTCTTCGTTATTCGTTTATTTTTTGTTGCTTACTTATATTCATTTTAATAATTTCCTTCATTGTATTATATCATATTGGTACAAATTACAAAGCCCATTTTATCATACATCACTGCTTTTCATCATTTCTATGGCGTTAATCGGTAGTTTCAGCAAGGTTAACCCTTTCCCAAACGACAAAATTTAAGGTGATCCACTTCAAAAACTGCCACAAACGACAAAATGGATGTTAAAAGATAGGATTTGTGTAAAATGTGGCATAGAAAATATTGAGACAAAAGGAGAAACTGCTGGTTATCAGCAGTTTCTTTTTTTGTTTTAATGTTTTCCCGAGCCTTTTCTAATAAAGACGTCAAAACCAGGTCTTGTTTGGGAAAGGGTTAAGGTAATACAAAAATGCATTTCTTTAAAGCATTTAATCCTTTTACATCAATGTTTTGAATTATAATCTGGACTTTAATGTACAGATTCTGTATATACATGTATCAATATTGATTTTGTCTTTTGCATTCTCAATTACATAAGACAACCATAAAACGTTGTCATTAATTTGGACATTCTTTAATGTTTCTTAAAAAAGTTTATTAAATGTATTTATCAAAAAAGACATTTAATTCTCCGTGTGTTAGTTGTATGGAGGGTGTTGTTGTATGGTGCCCTGTATCACAGTATACAACTCCTTTGTGGCATGTACTCCTCTATGACACATTCACGCTATTTCTGTGTAACTTGTCAAGATTATGCTGTAGACAAAATGGAAACACGATACATGCACATTATGGAGTCTATGAATTAATTCAAGAATATAGAATGCACATAAAAACAATCAAAGTCATGTTTAAAACGAAATGGGCTTCTGTCCAATTCAAGTGGGCTTTTGTCAAAGTGTCTCAGGGGACTTTTGTCCTACACTAAAAATTGTGTCGTTTGGGAAAGGATTAAGCTTGGTCAAAGTTTGGTTGGAATTTTAGGAGTTGCGCACACAAAACAATCATTAAAATCGAAGTAGTATACAAGGGGCGTTCAATTAATTTTGGAGCAGAGGTTCAATGAACAGTTCTAATGATGATAGTTTGATGTTTGGAACAGCAATTAGAGCAATATGACCATCACATTTGAAAAATACCGCGTACAAAACTTTTACCACGTTTTAAGTTCTTTCGGCAATGATGCACATTGGGCGCGTTCCATTGGGCTGTCCGGATACTGTTTCTTATGTTCTGTTCAAGTCATGGCGAATGGAATGCTCTCGGAACAGAACGCAGGCCAATCTAAAAATAAACTTTGACCACCGTTTATTGGACATACATGGTCTTAAAATACAAAATTCATCATATTTGCTGAAATAATTTGATTTTAAATGTACAGTTTGATTAGAAATATTAACTCATTTCAACACTCCACTGTTGAAATCGAAGGTTGCCGTGTTAGTGACGTCACTGTTCTGCTTGCACCACCTTTTCTTCGGGAACAAGCACAACATGTTCCGAACGCTGTTCTATGTCATTCCATTGAGTACCGGACTGTTCGGCACACTAGGAACCTATTTTGTCATGTATTCGCAACCATTGTTCGCCATTGACACGCCGAATTTGTTCATATAGTGGATCAATATTTAATCACGGAAATTCAGAAAGCACACATTTGTCGCATTTTTTGCATTATTTTATTAACAGTCAATTTTGAGTCAACTCAATGAAGAGAAGAAGAACAAAAACAACTATTTTATGCTTAATTCATAAACGTTTCTCCACACATGTGATTATAACAATTTTTGTTATTATCTGAATATGTAATCGTACGTCTCTGAGGCGCAATCAGTTAGCGAATTCGGCTGTTAACCGAAAGGTTGGTGGTTCAAGCACACATAGGGACGTTATTTTGCTGAAATATATGATTTGACCCTTTCCGAAAATTAACGCCTTTTGACTAATCATCTAAACAAAGTGGAGATTGTGCATGATGGGGTGGGTAAATCTACGGACAAATTTGCCTCGCTTCAGGTAAGACATTTTGCGATAGCATAATTCTGTTGCATTTTTCAAACGGTGTGTTGCATGTACCCCACCTTACTGAGCTCTTTCCTGAAGCGTAGCTAATTTGGCCGAGGTTGCTATAATTTCGTTTTCTGGTCGGTTGGGATCATGTTTTGAAAAAAAAATGTAAATGGAGTCCACAAATAATTCATACGTCTGGGAAAAGAGCTCAGTAAAGCGGCGTACATGCACCAAACGTTTTGAAAATTGGCACAGAAATAATAATAAAATAGTTATTACAACATAATTTGACCAGAATCGATGTTATTTCTATCCGTAGTTGTTATCCATCCCATGATGCACAATCTCCACCATGTAATAGATACCCTGTAAAATATTGCCGCAAAGATGAAACTGATGAAAGACAATTGCAATTTTGTCCACTGTTTTGGCTTGCAAACTGTCAAAACATGTAAATGCAAAATTTCAGATCTCTCTAATGGAGGAAGGGTAGGAGAAGAAGAACTATTTTGGAAAGGGTAAAATTAATCAAATTATAAGCAACATATGAAACTAACAGGGAATGGACATTAACCTGTTAGCAAACAATGGTTGAATTCGATCAAGTAGCTGGATATAGCTAAAAAGCAACCTTGCATGAACAGAAGGAAATGCTGATGAACATCATTGTTTTCCTTTTCGTTAATGTCTTGCTCTTTCGAAATAGATGTTATCCCAACAGAAGTCGCTATATGCTAGTTTACGGACAAACCATACTGTACACATTAATTTTCCTTTCATGTTTGAATACCTCAAAATGAATTCGAGGTATAGTTTGTAAAAAATGACCTGAACCTGGCGAATATGCAATGAGTTATTGTGACACAGAATAATCAACACTCGCCAGCAATCCTCGCTGTCGATTGTTTCCATAAGCATTGTGATTTTGTAGGCCTATTCTGCACATGCTTCTCGTGTCAATATATGCCGGACAGTGATTATGTCGCATCACAATTACCCATTGCATATTCCACAGGTTCAGGTCAATATTTACGGACTAAACATTGTATGACACAGTCACACTATAATGGCATTATTACTAATCCACTAAAATCAATCGTGTATAACTTAATTTTCGTATGCAAAGTCCGTTAGTAGAGCGTCTTAACAAAACATTGCCGAAGTGGGGTCATTACATGTAACTCCAACGCGCTATTGTAAACATTTTTGGGGAAAACCAATATTTACCTGTAGGAGGCGCAGATTGGTTATCCATTATCACTATGCTTTTAGGAATTGATTTGTATTGTCGTCGTAAAAACCATAAGTCCGCGATGCTCTATTGGTCACAACAAAGGTCTTCAAATCTTAAACAGTTGTCACAGTGTGCAGACGGTGGTTCGAACCCTTGTAAAACATTTATTTTTTCAATGGTGACTTTCGAATGTATAGTTTTTACATGCATTTACACAGGCGGCAATCACGTGACTTTGTTATGATATATTCTCCTCACTTATGTAAACAAAAACACTCGGTAAGAACACATTTTCTCAAATTTTGAATCAGATACTTAACACTAAATATTGAGATACGTGCCATTCGATACGTCGTACTCTCTGGTCTATTTTGGTACCAAGACCTTCCCTCAAATCCCTGTCAAAGCTGAGAACATTCGTGCAAAGTATTTCTAAATGCCGTGATATATTTTCTTAAGAAATGTTTGCACTTTGCACGAATGTTCTCAGCTTTGACATGGATTTGAGGGATGATCTTGGTATCAAAATAATCCGGAGATTACGACGCATCGAATGGTACGTATCTCAATTCTGAGAGTTAAGTATTTGATTTAAAATTTAAGAAAATGTGTTCTTACCGAGTGTGTTTGTTTACATAAGTGAGGAAAATATATCATAACAAAGTCACGTGATTGCCGCCTGTGATTTATAGAGCCGGCGTTCAGTGCTTGTCTCATCACTTTAACTAAGTATCATATTTTGTATCATATTTTATCATTATTTTAGCTTAATAATGCTTTTTCTTTTTTATTTTGTCCGTATCTCTTTTAGTAATGATCGATTATTTATCAGCTTTCATTTTGTAAAGCACATTTTTCATAATTTTTAAAATCACTTTTAGTCATTCAATGACATTCCGCCAGATCCACACAGGCAAGGACTATTACAAATACTAGTTCCATCCATTATCGATTGTCCAGCGGAATGCACTCCCAGCAAATCTTGCAGCCTCTCATAGCCTTGACAGCTTCAGGGCAGCAGTTGGAGGACTGCAACAGTACAAACCACAGGCAGTGCATTGCAAGATTTTAACGAATTTTACTTTTATCTATTTTATCAACATGAGATCAATTCTAGTTTGTTGCTTTTATCTATCATTTTCATTTTCTAACACTTTCTTCCTTTTAATTTTATGCTTTTTATAACCCAGACGTGCAGTGCTTGCCAAAATACTCGCGAGGTCGTAGGCAGTATCGAAAGATAGAATGATATTCAAAATGTTTTTACAAATAAGATCGAAGATATTCAAAATGTTTTCACAAATAAAATCTAAATGAGCATGTGTCCGGTGCACGATCTATAAAAATAAAAGTTTAGCCTAAAAAGGAAAAACATATCGGCACACTGAGGATTCGAACTCGGGTCGTCAGATTAACGCTTCTTGTATCTACAATCATTCGTTATTTCTACCACTTCCGACATACAACGAATTGAAACTTTATAAAGGTTAATGCAATAATTACCAATGCTACGGTCGATTGCGTTTCGAGCCGTCCATTCTGTTTACAAAAATAAAGCGAGCCCGATAATGGTCACAATATCGCGTTTTATCTATACATAGATGTCCCCGGTTAATGTTGCTGAACTATACCTATGTAAACAAGAGTGCCTGAAAGGCACTGATATCGCTCACCTGAGTTCTTCGTGTATTTGATTGTGTACAATATAAATTTTGTTGTAAGCAAATATATACGTCCCATCAAATTATTGTAAACTAGAATATCACTGAGAGTGATCATATCCCCCCACCCCCAACAGCACTGTTTTTGTGCATTTTGAGAAGTACATTTCATTTGAACTGTGAGCTTATCAATTGGGAAAAAGAGCAATAGACCAAACAGCACATGTAAATGTTGCAAAAAATGCCAATTTTTAACAAAAGGACATATCTCATTTAACAAGAGCTGTCAGAAGACAGCGCGCTCGACTTTCTGAGTTGCTTAGTATAAAGGGGGCATAACTCCAAATATAGTGGAGCCAGGGTTATGGGCCCTAATAGTAAGGTAGAGGGTGTGATGGTGAATAAGTATTCCAAGTTTGGGTTGAATCCCTTTGATAGTATGGAAGTTATTGATGTTTGAAAAAAACTTTAACCTTTGTTGCAACGCCGACGCCAACGCCAACGCCGACGCCTGGGTGACAGTATAAGCTCTCATTTTCTTCGAAAAGTCGAGCTTAAAATCAACAAGCCTCGCTTTGCCATGCCCACATTTTTTTCAAAAAATCTAAAGTTCACAACCGTGTATTGAAGACAGTCACTCAAGGTACATTCCTGTAAGGTTTGGTTCAACTTTGCCCTATAATTGATTCTTTAAAAAACTTTCTCATGATTTCGTTAAGTCTGACAAGCCCTGTCCTGCCACGACCACATTTTTGACGAATAAAAAAATTGCGAACAAATATTGTAACAAGTCACCCAATGATCATTCCTGCCAAGTTTGGTAGCAAATCGCCTAAGGGTTAAGGAGAAGAAGATTTTTGAAGAATTATCTAAAGATTGCTTGAAGTCTGATAAGCCCCACCCTGCCAAACCCATGTTTTTCACCCAATCAGACATTCATGAACATGTGTTGAAGAGAGTCTCTCAAGGGACATTCCTGCCAAGTTTGCTTTAAATTGGCCAAATAATTGATTTTTAAAGATTTTTCACATGATTTCTCTAAGTCCGATAAGCTCCACCCTGCCACGCCCACAATTTTTGACGAATCAAAAATTCACGAACAAGTTTTTAAAAAGGTCACCAAAGAAACATTCCTGCCAGGTTTGGTTAGAATTGGCTCAGTGGTTAAGGAGAAGAAGATTTTTGAAGAATTATCTAACGATTTCTCTAAGTCTTATAAGCCCCGCCCTGCCACGCCTACAATTTTCACCCAATCAAAAATTCATAAGCATGTGTTGAAAACAGTTACTCGAGGGACATTACTGCCAAGCTTGGTTCAAATTGGCCAAATAATTGATTTTTAAAGACTTTTCACGTGATTTTTCTAAGTCTGATAAGCCCCGCCCTGCCACGCCCACAATTTTTGACGAATCAAAAATTCGCGAACAAATTTGAAAAGGGTCACAAAAGAAACATTTCTGCCAAGTTTGGAAAGAATTGGCCCAGTGGTTAAGGAGGAGAAGATTTTTGAAGAATTATCTAATGATTTCTCGAAGTCTGATAAGCCCCGCCCTGCCACGCCCACAACTTTTGACGAATCAAAAATTCACGAACAAGTTTTAAAAAGGGTCACCCAAGAAACATTTCTGCTAAGTTTGGAAAGAATTGGCCAGGTGGTTAAGGAGGAGAAGATTTTTGAAGAATTATCTAATGATTTCTTATGAAGTCTTATAAGCCCCGCCCTGCCACGCCCACATTTTTTGACAAATCAAAAATTCACGAACAAGTTTTGAAAGGGGCCTCCCAAGGAATATTTCTGCCAAGTTTGGAAAGAATTGGCCCAGTGGTTAAGGAGGAGAAGATGTTTAAAGAAATTGTTGACGACGGACGACGGACGCCGGACGCCGGAGAGTGACTGACCCTAAGAGCTCCCCTTGAGCTCGTTGAGCTCAGGTGAGCTAAAAATGGAAAGAGCGTTCACAATCTTAATACAATTTTTCATACGTTGCTCCGAATCATGCGGGTTTTAAGTTTAAATGTGCTCTTCCACAAATTTTCTTCGAAAAATCAACTTTAAAACCACTCGGTGGTCATTTGCGGGACCATTAATCACATTTTTTAAAATCAAAGTGCTGAGAGCACTGTAATTGGACGTCTCTGATTGATTGAGCGGGATTGTACATGAACGAAAGATATTTTATTCATTCTGCTGTGTTTAATTCTATAAGATCGGTTTCGGACATACGAAATCGGCTTTAATACCAGAAAACCCTTCTCAGGCTTCAAATTGATTTGATTGCCGTTTCAAGACAACTGATTTGTCGCTATGAATAATCACTATTAATTTGATTACCAAATTCAATTAAGGCCATGCGATTAGCACTTTTGTCTTCTTGTTTCGGTTTACTATGAGTATTGTCGTCAGTTATACTTTTCATTGATTTTAAAAAGTACGCTACAAAGCAATTTATTCAAAATGTAAGCCAACGCGCTACATAAATGAAAGCCGCGATAGCTCACTTAGCAGAGCACTCACCTTGTACTCTTTACACATGTTATATCCGGAAGGCCCTGGGTTCGAATTCTACTCAGACATTGTTCTTTTTAATCATCCTTTTTTATACGCCGCCGGAGGCGGACGTATTTTGGCGTCATCTTCTCCGTCCGTCCGTCCGTCCGTCCGTCTGTCCGTCCGTCCATCCGTCCGTCCGTCCGTACGTCCGTCCACTTTTCTTGTCAACGCAACTCCTCCTAAGTTTCTGGCTGGATCTTAATGCAACTTGGTCAATGTTATCACCTCAATTGGTAGATGTGCATGAAGGAAGGATTTTATGGTTCGTTGATTTTTGCCTGAGTTATGCCCCCTTAAAACTTAGTCTGTGGGGCTTATTGAAATTGCAGCCTTGTCAACGCAAGTCCTCCTACGTTTATCGCTGGATATTAATGACACTTGGTCAATCACCTCAATTGGTAGATTTGCATGAAGGAAGGATTTTATGGTTCATTGATTTTTTCTAGAGTTATGCCCCCTTAAAACTTAGTCTCTGGGGCTGATTGAAATTGCAGCCTTGTCAACACAACTTCTTCTAAGATTCTGACTAGATCCTTATGAAACTTGGTGGATGTTATTACCTTAATTGGTAGATGTGCATGAAGTAAGGATTTTATGGTTCGTTGATTTTTGCCTGAGTTATGCCCCCTTCAATCTTAGTCTCTAAGGCTTAATGATATTTCAGTCTCGTGAACGCAATTCCTTCCAGGTTTTTGACTGGATATTTATAAAAACCTTTTTGTGAACACAACTTTTTACAGGTTTTTGTGTGAATATTTATAAATCCTTGTCAATGTCATTTTTTTTGTTTCAAGTTTTATAAGTGGCGGCGTATATTGTGACCATGGCACTCTTGTTCGACTTCTATCTCCACCATCGTTGACGAAAAAACGACCGCAGTGATTTAGAATCGATCTTAACACAAATTCAACGAAATAAAGTAATGAAACGCCTATCATTTACATACAATTCCGCTCAATCAATGAGAGGCGTCTAAATATAGTGCTCCAAGCACTTTGATTTTTATTCCTGTTTAGAGTAAAAAAGAAAAAAACACGGTAGCAGTTTTCCCTGGTTGTGGTTACAAAACAAATTCAATACATACTTTTCCTGAAACAAAATACCAGATGAATTGGAGCACCTAACCATGGATTCCTCATACAAGTACTACCGCAGCATCCTTACATCTACAGATGTGCATAAAAAGAAGAAATTGGGAACGTGCCGCCGGGAAAATGGCAGTGGAGTACAATAAGCAATTTAAATGTTCATATCATTATCAACGAAAATTTGAGAATAGCAATGTCCCTATCTGTAAACATATTCATACGAGCATCCAGGTACCATCTGTTGCAGACCCATTGCTTCATCTTCTTAGGTCAATACACGTAAACGGGTCGCTTAAACGAAATAAATACAGATCGCTGTCACTTAGTCTTATACTAGTAATAATCATTGTTGTCATGACCATCGATCAGTATGTAAATAGGTCATGATACTGTCGAATATCAGTGATACAGATGCTGGAGAAAAAAAACTCGTAAGAGCAAATATTTTTCTGAATAGGTGGATATCACTAGCGTCTCATCTGAGGCTGTTCAGATGGAACCCCGATTTGTCATCGAGTCGAACCCGAGTTGCGAAATGAACTCACTCCCCGATAATCAATTTCAAAACCCTGGTTCCAAAGTACGTCTCGTGGAAACCCCGTTCCTTTAAATATGTCAAAGACTTAAACAACAATGATCAAAGAAAAGGAACCTATCATACACAATACGAGCATTAAATTGGGTAATCATTATAAAATGTCTGTTTTCCGTAAACACATCAAGAAAAACAAACGTTTTACAGAAGAAATAATCCGAACTGGTTTTGAACCAACGGCGTTCCAAATTTCAAACTGAAAAAAGGTTGCGAGGTAAATCCTTTCCCGTTTGAGCTATCGCTGCTGCTGATGATATAGGGTGTCTGTTTACATTATAACCATAGTGTATGCATGTATCGCTTTCTAAAGATCTTACCCTTTACACAATAAATATTACGAAAGTCAAAAAACTACAAGAAAATGATTAAATCGAAAAAAGATCGTAAAGTTGGTTAAAGTTGGTTGGCATGAATTGAATCGGCCAATGAATCTTATAGTATTTGTTAGAGAACACATAGAAAGTAGGAAAAGATACGACAGTTTTCCTGTATGGTCGCAAAATCTATTTTGAATTTTGGTCAACTGGCAATTGAGTCTGAGAAAGGGTTTTTTGGTAATGAAAACCCATTTCGCCTGTCCAAAAGTGGTTATAAGAATTGTACGTCCTTTCGGACGTCCAATTAAAAAACAAAAAAAAACAATACACCCAATCAAGCTCAATTGTAGTCTAATTCAATGAAATTCTCCTTTGTTATGTGATGCCGGAGTTTTTCCCCAGAAATTACCGCTTTTTACGGAAAAAAGTTTTCGCGGGATTTTGATGATGGACACATCTCCACGTGTCTTCTTACGTGATCACTTTTGACATATCAGCGTTTTATTTGGCAACATGGTTCATGCCAGGCTTAATAAGGCCTTTATGAATATAGGAAGAGCGGTCAGTTTTCATTTATGGAGACCCGAGTTTGAACCCAAATATCTGCAGATTTTTTTTAATACTTTTTACTTCGCCTTCAATGGCTATTAGAAATGGAACTTTATTTGTTAGGCTGATCCCCGTGGAAATTGTGCATCATGGGACGGATAACTCTTACGGACAAAAATCAAAGTACTGAAAGTACTGTTGGGAAGCAAATTTGTTAATAATGTAGGCCTGCCCAAAAGTAGAGTACTTTGATTAGGTTCTTTGATTATCCATTTGAATACCTTGAATACATTGATTCCATGCTGGAGTTGTTGTATCTATTTTTAGCACAACCTTAATGTGTAAATTAAGTATTTATATAGCTTTGAATATATTTCATAGGTCAGTAATCTTGACTGACCCATTTACAAGGAAGGCCATTGGACTGATGTTTGAACCATAATAAAGCGAATTACTACGTCGGTCTTTTCTTCCCTTAGAGACATGATTAATTGAATGTTTCATTTTCAGTCACACAATTCAATATCTACATGTATAACTTCAGACTTACATATTGAATATTCGAATGACTGTTACCTCATTAATCTGTGCTTTTGATAGAACTATTTGTAGTGAAGAGGACCGGAAGATGTTGTGTTGTATGCAGGGAATGGTAAAGTACAGAGAGAGGTGGCTACATAGAGAAGCATAAAGAAGCAAATTTTGCAAAATTTGCTTCCCAATAATCTCGATTCTGGTAAAATGATTTGCAATAACTTTTTTGTTATTTCTGCGCCAATTTTCAAAAGGTTTGTTGTGTGTACACCGCTTTACTAAGCTCTTTTCTGGGATATATGAATTATTTGTGGAATCCTTTTACTTTTTTTCAAAATTTGATCCCAACCGACGAGAAAACAAAATGATAACAACTACGGCCAAATTAGCCATGATTCAGGCGAGGAATAGTGTAATAACTTTCTTATTTATTTGTCAAATTTCAAGCGGCTTGTTGCGTGTACCCCGCCTTACTAAGCTCTACTTTAAAAAATGATACAAACAGAAATACGATCCAAACAGAAATTTTTGTCTTTTCTGGTTTCTGGTCTGTTTGGACCAAGTTTTGCAAATAGTACAAGAAGGATTCGAGTAATTCATACTTCAGAGGAAAGGGCTCAGTAAGGCGGGGTACATGCAACAAACCGTTTGAAAATTGATACCGAAATAAGAAAGATATTGCAAAAGGTCTTACCCGAAGCGGGTTTTGCAACTTGACCAGCTGCGTGTCTGTACAAGCTTTTTTACATCGATCTGGACGAAAGCTAGTACTAGTAGTGGGGGAGCTTAAAGGGGGCCATGCTAGGTTTTTATGCTTCCGAACTGTTCGGGAACTCATATTTGTGCATGGAAAAACAATTTGCAATTGCATAAAAACCTCAATCTCTGCGAATAACCATTTTTCCTTTGCTACAGATCAATCCTTTACAAGCGTGTTTACACATTCTATTTTTACTTCAAAACAAGACAAGGTCAAGGTCAACGAGACACATCTCCGCGATATCAACACACCGTACAACCGGCTATGTCGATGACTGTGGCCTTATTTGCGAGGGATACATGGAAAGGTTTATTTTGTACAAGCACTGAACATTTATACGCGTATTTATCAACTATAGAATACCAAAGATCCTTTCGTTTATTCATAAAAGTGAATTTTTTTGACCTACCATGCACATGGCATCAGATGCCGAATCTGTCTTCGATGACTTTCGACGCGGCCGATTGTACAGCGTGTTAAATCTCACTGAGCACAGATGACGTATCTCTGACGTAATTGATTTTTGAAGGTTGTGCATATGTAGCCGTTACAAAACAAAAACAAGGATGCCAGCACGTTATTAATTGACTTGGATTTTAATACTTAATAAAGCTCGATGAGTGCTTACTTGTGGACATAAATGATCTACCCATTCAGGTTGGTAATTTCATACGTTATTTCTGGTTTGTAATTATTGTTCCATTTGCATTTTCGACAGCCTAGCTGGCCCCCCTTTAAGTCCAAAAATTAGCAGAATACTTCACTTTGTGATACAAGCACCAAATTTGGCAAAAATGTTCATCGGAGTATACTTTTTTCAAAACAAATGGTATCCACCATGAAAAAACAAAATGGCGGCCATTTTCCAAAATGGCCGCCATGTCTATAGGTAAAAAATAAGAAAAATACTTCATTGCTAGATACAAGCACCAAATTTGGCACATATGTTCCCTAAAATATACTCTTTTCAGAACATATGGTATCTAACATGAACAACTAACACGGCTGTCAATTTCTAAGATGGCCGCCATCCCTATATGTACAGAAAATGGAGAAAACCCTTCTTTTTGAAGATACAAGCACAAAATTTATCATAAATGTTCCTATTAGTAAGCTTTTTTCCAAACATATAGTATACACCATAAAAATCCAACATGGCTTCCATTTTCAAAGATGGCCGTCAGCTCTATAGAAGAAAAAAATAAGAAATAATCATTCTCTTTAAGATGCATTCACCAAATTTAGAACAACTGTTTCTCAGAGTGCGCTGTTTTCTGAAATCAAGGTATCAATAATGAAAGAAACATAATGGCCACGTTCTAAGATGGCCGCCATTCCTCATAATATTGGAAAATGCTTCTCTTTGTGATATAAGCACCAAATTTGGCACATATGTTCCCCATAGTATACCTTTTTCCGAAATAATGGTATCCACTATGATAAAACATTATTATGCCTGTCATTTTCCAAAATGGCTGCCATCTCTGTAGTTCACAATGTGGATCAAAATAATACCTTAGGTTACACGTACCCTTTCTTCACCCGAAAATCTCAATAAGGATAAAACTCATTTCCTGTCCAGGTTGTGGTAAAAGACACCAGATTTTTCCAAAAACATTTTTATGGGGTAGATGTTCTTTGTGAAATATGTAATCATACATGTAAAATCAAAATTGCTACCATTTTTCAAAATGGCTTCAGTCTCTATGTATAACTTAGTTTTCAGTTTGCCTTATTCTACTTAGTTTTCTTTTTGCATTATTTCAATATTAATTACAATTTACAACATATTTCTGTAAAAAAATCAAGTATAACCTGACATTTGATTATA
The DNA here is from genome assembly GCA_963680895.1 of Fragum sueziense. NCBI lineage: Eukaryota > Metazoa > Mollusca > Bivalvia > Cardiida > Cardiidae > Fragum > Fragum sueziense. The sequence goes on along the minus strand of OY804593.1, from coordinate 9,383,875 downwards.
TTTGCAGAGCTATTCTAACAGTTTTAGTTATCTAAGTTATGGTTTCCTCGAAACAGCATAGAGTTTATTGGTTTCCTCGAAACAGCATACAGCATATATGGTGACCATTTCGATTATCGTCTTTGTATTAATCTACAATTTGATAAAGTCAAATTTATGGTGTAAGTATTGCAATCCTAAGTAAATTGTCGATGAAACATCAGGATGCATTCCATAATCACAAAAACTTCCCACTACAATAGATGTCCTTGTATAAAATTGAAGTCATAGGTTCTTCAAAGTATTTCGGCAAATGGCCCATGACCAAACATAAACTACAAAACATGAAATACAAAACATAGATTGTTTCTGCAATGCAAAGCAAATAGCTTATTTGTTCTATACATCATCAAAATGTTAATAAATCTAATTTGAATATGGGTTAATTATCATATCACAATATCATTAATATGTTGCATATTTACACAGATAAATCAGACTGATTCATTATTCTGTAGAAAATATATAATGGGCTGGAGGCCTGAAATACTATTCTGAAAGAACAAACATGAAATGAGGATAGAAAAATAACTATAACTTTGTACAAAATAGTCTTTACTGTATTCTTTGCATTATATTCACAACTAATCCTTCAAACATACATTCTTCAAAAAGCATGGTATCGACCACACTTGACAATTTCAAATATAGCCACGTCTACCAAAATCCAAACAGTGGACTTTGGTTTTGTCCTGCAAGCCCCCATTTCCCACAAATGTTCCTTAGATTATATTTTCTTCAAAATACATGATATCCACCATGAAAAATGTAACACAGCTCCTGCAAAATTTCTACAGAGTGTCGCAAAAAATGGAACCCTATTTCAAAGTCAAATATTTAAAAGTGTAAACAAAGAATCTAATTTTTGAATTTGCAGTACTGAAGATACATTATTTCTGCATAATATGTGTTCTAAATTTCACTTCAAAATATGTATTGGTTCAAAAGCTATGTGCAATTTAATACTAAAACACTAAAAAACTAAGACACTAAAAAAACGTTTTAACACGAAATCGCTTTTTTGCGTCTTGCTCGTTCGTAAAAGCGCACTGACGGTCATCTGTTGAGTTCTTTACCGTTGTACATGTACGTACAATTTCTTAGAAATTACTATACACAAGTGCCGCATGTGCAAATTGAGTCCATGTGGTGGTTGTTTGAAATGATTTTTAATTCATTTGAGCGCTGACCGGCATGTTGGTGGGAAATATAAAAAGTGCATATGATTACACGTATTATGAATCTGTGATACGCTTTGATATTCTGTTAGTATTCATTTTTTTTGTTTTGGTTACATGAATTAAGGGGGAATGCTCCAGTTTTTCTGAACACTCGGTCATTACTGTAGTAAATTAAATGTTTCGTACCAATATGTTTCGCTACCATATTTTCAATAATATAACACATCCTAACAATTTACCATTTTCGACGGTAAAAGTGTATTTATTATGCAGAACTGATTTCCTCAAGATGGAAATCGATTATTTTGAGCAAGACAGTCGTAAGTGTGTATGAAGTTACCACTGTTTTGCGTCATTTTATTCATGTGTAGCTGATACAAATTGCTGTAATTCACTAATAAGTGCGATGACCTATACATTTTCTTTTTGAATCATTACCAGGACATGTTCCTTTATACGATGAGGGAGTTTTATCAAATTCTATTATGTAGAACTTGAAATATTTCCAAAAATATGCAAATTTTGACATAAAATACTCCAGCATCGTTGATCTCACCGAACACGTGAGCATGCTGTTTTATACATATACGCGTTTATGATAGCACATATTTTGGGTTTTCTGTTCATATTAAATGTAAGACGTTACTTTAAATGCATTTTCGGGACTAGACGATGAATATACAACATTTTATTAGCATTTTATGACCTTCGACAGGTGCAAGAAATTGTGCATTTTTTCGCCGTAGGGGTATGTGATACGAATGCCTATAAATTTCAAACAAGATCGCTGACCATCAATTCAGTAATATTTTCTTGTATACTTGTTATATCTGTGTACTATGATACAAGTCTTTGAAGAATGTTACGCTACATTCGAAATATGAACACGTTTTGAACAAAGGTCAGTGTCAGGCCAAATGAATAATAAAATGTTTCAAAATCACTATTGTATTCTATTGAAAATATATTAAACAATTGTGAAGTGTCAATTTATTAAATGAGTGTAGGCGCGCGCTGCAAAAAAAAAACGGAAACTGGAAAGGTCGATAACGTGTTAAAATGGTTTTCCCGGTGCATTCATTTGACTGCCAATATTTTCAATAGTAATGGACATTTTCCAACCAAATTTTAACTGCTTACAGAAAACTGTCGCTTATATTGCAATTTAAATTTAGTGGAAACATATCACTTGATAAATGAGCTATTCACTTTCAAAAATGGGTTCCGTTTTTATTGGGACACCCTGTATATCTGCATAACGTTCTTAAATTTAGGTTCAAATATTAAAAAAAGATCTATCAAATGATCACAATTACAATAGTTGCAGCCTTATGTATTCCAAAAGTTGATGATACATATTATGGCTTTATTTATATTGAATTGTCAATTAAAATTTTAAGTATTTTTAAAGTGGTAGCCAAGTAGTTTTTTAACACACCATATCCTGGTAAACAGTTTGATCAATTTCAAGAGAATTGTAATACTTGTTTGGTTTATAGTGAATTCAAGTTAGTCTACTATATTTGGAAATAATTGTAATTTTCTTGTTGAGCACAAAGGCAGTTATGCCATTAAGTCTCATAGTCTTCACTACGTTATGACAAAAATATGGCTACCATATTTATTATAATTAACATAACAAAGACTAATGTGATAACTTCATTCCAATTATTGCCAGTCAGTTTATACATTAACATTTCACAGAAATATGTAACAAATGATGAAATAATACAAATTTTACATTAAAACTGGATTATCTATAGAGACTGTATCCATTTTGGAAAATGGCAGCAAGTTTTATCCCATATGTATGATATCACATTTCACAAAGAATTTCTGCTCCGCCAACGATTTCGGGTGAAGAAAGGGTACTTGTAAGCTAAGGTATTATTTTGATCCACATTGTGAACTACAGAGATGACGGCCATCTTGGAAAATGACAGGCATAATGTTGTTTTATCATGGTGGATACCATTATTTCTGAAAAGGGTATACTATGAGGAACATGTGTGCCAAATTTAGCGCTTATATCACAAAGAAAATTATTTTTAAATACTCTTGAGCTATAGAAATGTCGGCCATCTTAGAAAGTGGCCATTATGTTGCTTTTCATTGTATATACCTTGATTTCTGAAAACAGTGCACTCTGAGAAACATTTGTGAAAAATTTGGTGATTGTATCTTAAAGAGAATGATTATTTCTGATTTTTTTCTTCTATAAAGTTGGCGACCATCTTGGAAAATGGTGGCCATGTTGGATTTTTATGGTGAATACCATGTTTTTGGAAAATTACTTACTAATAGGAACATTTATGCTAAATTTTATGTTTGTATCTTCAAAAAGAAGGGTTTTCTCCATTTTCTGTACATATAGGGATGGCGGCCATCTTAGAAATTGGCAGCCATGTTAGTTGTTCATGTTGGATACCATATGTTCTGAAAAGAGTATATTTTAGGAAACATATGTGCCAAATTTGGTGCTTGTATCTAGAATGAAGTATTTTTTCTGATTTTTTTACCTATAGAAATGTCGACAATCTTGGAAAATGACCACCATTTTGGTTTTTCACGGTGGATACCATTTGTTTTGAAAATAGTATACTCTGGTAATTTGGTGCTTGTATCACAAAGTGAAGTATATTTGGATAAGCTACCCCCCCCCCCCCCCCCACACACACACACACACACACACTATAGCGCCGAATATGTGGGGAGATGATAAGCCAGAGACAAGCTCCGCTTCCGGGCATCGAAAAAGGTTTTAAGTTTATTGAAGTTGTCAAAACTATCAATAGATATAAACCAACCCTATTTTTTATTTAATTTTCAAAAGCTTGTTGTGTACAGTGTTTTGTTTCTCATGTCCCATAAAATGGCACACAAGTCTCGATAGTATGACACTTGTTGTTTTCAAATAATTTCAATTATTTAATCTGTGTATTTAACACAATACTGGTTAGCGTGGAATTGTTCGTTCGAGCCATGTAGATATAAGACACCTGCAAAATTAGGATGGTCCAAATTGAAAAAAAGGTGCAGACTTCAAAATAGGCTCAAATGTTAGCCTACAAAACGTAATTATATGCCGATTTAAAAGTTCAGCAAGTGCGGAAGGAAAACGGTGAAATGAAGGCTATCAATAGTTTCATCTTTTTTTCATTCCAAAAGCCTTTTTATATTAAGAACCTCTAAAAGGTGTGTGGGAAAGGGGAAAATACAACACCATGTTCATAAAAGTGAAGTAGCATATGCCACATGGTGATATTTGGTAGTGACGCTATTTGTTGTATCTGTGACGTCGGGACTTGTAGTTTCGCAGTCACCCGATCCTTCAGAATCCATATTGTGGGTCCCGAAATTCTCGTCGTATTTGTTAATCGTAGTGCTTTCTGTAAGTAAAAGTGAACAATGATACGTTCTGGAAATACATTGCAACATTTGATAGCGACACAAAGTCACATCGGACTGCGCTTAACTTGTTCTTTTGTTATCTCATTCCAAAACGGAAAAGACTTTATAATTTCAAAGCTGCTGCAGACGACGAAATAGTAAAGATAAAAGATGTGTGCAAAATTTCACAGAAAATGTTAAAGGGATATTTCATCCCCATTTCAATTTTTTAAAGTGTGTCTTGATGCCAAGATTGGTTATTCTAATGAGTATAAATGCTATCAGTATTTGAACTTGTTGCTGATAAGCGAAAAACACGGCTTTAAAGTTGAGACAGAAACGACAAATTCAATATACATAACTTAACTGTTGTGGACAACAATTTTTAAAATTTTAACACAAAAATATACATTTCTCGTAAACGGTGCAATATTTTGGCTGCAAATGTTCAGAATTTTCTAAGAAAATATGGTCTTTCAGATAAGAATAAAAGTTAAATTGATGACAAAAAAGTCTGAAATGTCACTTTAAGACAACGGGATGACTTAAGGGTGTTTGTATTTTCTGGCCGGTAATAGTGGTTATCAGCAATTTCTGTTTTTTCCTCGTCAAAACCTAAGGTGCGTTCTTTAGAGCGAGATTTCTTGAGATATATTGATATTTCTTAAGATCTTTTAGGATAAAGCGCTCTTTTGAGCAAGATTTTTAAGACGATCACTGCAAGCCGCCATTGCTCTATACTTATTTCGGAACCCCTCGGTAAATTCTGTAGAATCTATATGGGAGAGAATTGACCGAGTTATTCCGAATGCTCCATGATTCATAAACCGCGGAGTTCCGAATGCTCCATACTTCATACAAATGACGTCATGATGACGTCATTTGTTTAAAGTATGGAACATTCGGAACACCTCGCTTAAAATCTCGGTCTCAAAGACGCTGTATCAAAACATCTTAAGAAATCTTAAAAAAATCTCGCTCTAAAGAACGCGGCTCTGGTCTTATTTGGGAAACAGTTAGAGCTTCACCATAGCTTGTGGCAACTGAAAGACAATGGAATGTATCCTGATTATAATGCTTCTGTGTCTAGGCATATTATCTATTTGCTATTGTTTCTTGTGAGTAGAGACCGTTCCTAGGCTATTGCCTCTCTGGTCCTTTTCTATATCTATACGTAAGAATTTATCCAGATCCATACTCAAATGATGAAAACATTACAATAACTATGGTAGAGCTAAATTGCTTTAAAACCATGATCTGCTGTTGAATAAATCCTATGTGCTGGGTACTCATTGGAAACATCTCGTCGAGACGATTCAAATGCGTACCCGATGTCATATGGTTTAGATTTGAAATAACATATTTAGAAAGTTTTTTTATCGGTTGCTCTGACCACTAACAAACACCTGTATGTTATAGAATTAATAGGTCTATCCGTTCCACAGTAAATGCTTAAGTTATTGAATTCGTTATTTTTTTTTATACTAGCTTAACTTAAAGACAGGCGCAACACGTTGACTTTCTAGAGTGAAAATTTCCACCAGAATTTATATACAATTTAGGAAATAAATGCATAGTAACACTCTTGATATTACGTAATGCTCGAAATGAAAATGCTATAAACAAATTTCGGTGAGGCTTTTTGACTGAGTATAGTAAATTAATACTATCACAAGTCAGCCGATAAAGAAACATCATTTAAAAAAAGAGAGAAAATTCAATTCAATATTGCAGAAGTATTGCACTACAGAATAGCTACTCTACAAAGCCGAGGTCTATTGATTAACCATCAGATATGACCTCTGCAGTTTTTGATACACCAACAGCCTATTTGGTCGTTATAATCTAATTATAGCACATCATTTGAATTATCGAATCAAAATCATTCAGTTTTATCTTTTATAATCATTACGTATGCATTACGTCGCTTCTATTTTTGGCCGAAGCCGGTAATTTGAAGCGTCAGCCAATGAAAATTTGTATCAGATTATTCAAATGTTTTGTTGTTTAAGCCAACGATTGGATAACGAAATCCGGCAAAGGCCTCGAGATTAGACGTGAAATGATCCCGTGAGAACAGAGTATCATTCTATTGAAATGGAATGAAGAGATAATGTACTCTCTTTTAAGAGAGTACAGAATACCATACCCTCCATTGTTAAAGCTGATGAAATTCAAAATTAGGGGAATACAGGTAGTGCAAAGTATGTAAAGTAGAAAATGTTACAGACACAATATAGATATCTCCGTTTCTTTTACTTCAGAAATGATTATTCTATTCAATGAGTAAATAAAATTGCGGTTACCACGTGGTCAAATTTGGGAGATGTTGCACACGACAAAATGCATACTTTTGCAGATAGAATTTGTGTATAATTCAGAAACCAATATATCGAGGCAAAAGTAGAAATTGCTGGTTATCAGCAGTTTCTTCTTATGTCTCAATATTTTCGCAATAGGACGTAAAAACCAAGCTCCGGTTTCTCGAAAAAACTTAAGTAGGCCTACGTTCTCAAACTCAAATCCGAGCACCGTGCTCAAATCACACGAAATTCACACGAACTTCAATTGAATACAAATCAACGTTGATTGGTATTCAATTGAAGTTGAGCATTTACTAATGAGAACGTACCTACGTTTTTTTTCCGAGAAACCGGGACCAGGTCTTGTTTGGTAAAATGCTAAATCATTACCGTAGAAAGCTCGTGTGTAGATTATAGTTCCATTCATCCCACATACGTCAGTGTAGAACTTCTGACAACCAAGACACGTCTTTCTGTCATCTGCGTAAAACACACCAACGCAGCCATCCCGATCTTCACAGTGAGCAGAACATCCCACGGAGTTTAGGCCGCTGACGTTGAAGAGCAAATTCTCCATCTTGCATATTCTACCGTACATCGAGGGTACGAAGAGATACTTCTGCATCTCTATTTTCCCTCTGGTAACTGTAGCCAAAATTACAATAGAAAAAAATCCGGCAATCATTCCAAACTTCATTGTCGAAGAAAATTAATATCTTATTTATTATGAAATTAATAACTCTCTCTATGACTGTAAATCGACAGTTTTTTACAACAATTTTTGTTTTGCGTATGAGCAGAACCAAAGCCTTCTGCACAACTGCAGTAGCAAAACAAAAACTGCTATTTTTCTTATCTCATGAAATATCAAATTAGCATTTGCGTTTCAGTGCATTAAGATTTTCGATTCAAAATTCTGGATCTGCAAATTGAATGTGTCAATCAATGGTCCTTTACTGGGCTCTGCATTCCTTTGGCTGAGCAGGGGTTCACGTAACACTCGAAACCTAACCCATTACCATACAGTGGCGCATTTATACGCCATACAAGATAATGACTTTGGAAAACATTGTTGAAATTACAAGCAATTTCTTAATTTCCCACAATGTTTTCTACCCAAAATACCAAAAACGTTAAATATCATTCATTTGAAATTGTCGTCTGCAACGTCTCTGAATTTGGACCAGTCTCCAATTTTGTTGTTTGGTATATCGTAAGACTGATATCCAGTAGAAAGACTGGAGTGGTTGCGGACCGAACAAACAACCGACAGGTTATAGGTCCAGAGCATAACTACTGTACCACATTCCACTTTCTCTGTAGTTGCAAACGGCAAAGTAATTTTAACTGTATACAAACAGTTGAAAACCCTTATGTCGAAGTCACAGGGAAAATATCATTCTGCTCTAATTCAAGCCTCCCAATTATTGTTTTGTTTCGACTAAAGCGGTATTTACGTAACATTTTTAACTGCTTGTCAAATACGTTTATAATTAACCCTTTCCCATAAAAGACCTGGTTTTGACGTCTGTAATGGAAGCTACTTAAAACATTGATGGAAAAGAAGAAAAAGCTGATAATCAGCATTTTCTCGTGTTGTCTAATGTTTTCTGGGACTGCAGGTGGGCCGCTTGGGCTTTATTATTCACAAACTTTACATGTGATATCAACAATTGTGTCGTCTGCATCAGCTATCAGATAAGACCTTCCAGATTTTTGTCGTTTGGGAGAGGGTTAAAGTGAAGTTAAATAAAGAAAATATTCTCGACACCAACAAGTTCTTTGATTTTCCTTTTATCTTTAATGGCTTTATCATTTGATTTTTCAACCTTTTAACGTTTATAACTTCAAGGGAGGAGGACGGAACCTGCTTTTCATTTCGATTTAAGCGAAACTTCGTCTTACCCGATATCCAGAAATTGATTGTTAATTCATTGTTGTTACTGCAAACCGCGTAACTCCAACTTTAAACAATCAAGAAATTAAGCGGTTTTGCAATAGCATCAACGAAATGTATCTAAAAGATTTTGCAGAAGATGATCGGTGAAATGTAGAAAAAAAAAACAAACAAAATAAAAAAAATCTCGACAAAAAATCATTTCAAAAGATACCTCCTATGCCAGTGATCAGTCATATTTGATTTTAATTTTTCGCAATCAAGGCCTGGCTTTGACGTCCAATATAGGAAAAGATTGGGAAAACATTAAAACAAAAGAAGTAAAATTTTGACTTATCTGCATTTCCCCTTTGTCTCATTATTTTCTTTGCTGTAATATTCATATCATTTTACTTTTCATATCATTTAATTTATCATCTTCAAGTCATTTCCAATTGGAACAGTCTTACACTGCGTCGTTTTGGAAAGGATTATTTTAAATCATTATTTATGTAATATTTGTGTGTTTCTAAGCTCATCCCAGATCAGCGAATTTTGGAATTGACATATCAGTTTTTACGCAAAAATGGTCTAATAAGATTTTTGTTATTCATCGAAATATGCATTTCAAATTAGAATTTGAAATATGATAATGAAACAACAGCTACATTATTGAACATCTCGACCGTAATGCCTTGATAGAAAGGGGGAAACATATCGTTGGTGAGAGGTCAAAACCTCGTTACTACAGTTACGAGGTTTTGACCTCTCACCGACGATATATTTATCAAGACGAACTTGTCAATTATAGAAATGAAATTATTATCTCATTGACGGATCGTCGCTTGTCAATCAAATTATCAACTGATTTATCAAATGACTTGATTGAGACACGAATTTATCGGACACAAAATCTATATATGACAACAAAATCTTTTAGGCGGTTTGTCTGCGATTCCACATTTTCTTTGACCGATAAGTAAAAATTGGCGACAGACCGACGTCGGCCTGGTTTAAAGTTACGCCTGTATAGTAGTCACATTAAACGATGCCCGGGTGGTGCTGGCTATTTTTTTTTTTTTTTTCGTCTGGCTTGCATGTCATCGGGCGAACCACGGCCGTACATCTGTTGTCAACAACATGTCTCATTTTAGGGGGTTTGGATACCTTAAACGATGCCCGGGTGGTGCTGGCTATTTTTTTCGTCTGGATTGCATGTCGTCGGGCGACACACGGCCGGATATCTGCAGTACGTCAAAGGAGGTACAGCGAGATGTCAACATCAGAGGCGCGTTCTTTAGAGCGAGATTTTTTAAGATTTCTTAATATGTTTTATATTACATAAAGCGTTTTAAGACCTGCATTCTGACCGAGATATTTCAAATGCTCCATAGTGTATGACGTCATTTGTATGAAGTATGGAGCATTACCCTAGAGCTTTCGGAACAACTCGGTTAATTCCCTCTGATATTGTTTGTACAGAGTTAACAGAGGGGTTCCGCAAGAAGTTTAGGGTAATGGCGCCTCCCATTGAGCGTCTTAAAATTCTTGCTCTAAAGAACGATTTGTCCTAAACATCTTAAAATAAATCTCAAGATATCTCAAGAAATCTCGCTCGAAAGAACGCGCCTCAGGTCTTCGATAAGTGAGGCCAGGGAAAATAAATCAGACACATTGACAATGTGAACAAAGTCGATTGTATCCTTCATATTATGCTTGGTGCTTGATGCTTAGTGCGAACTATCGTATATTACACAAACCGTACTGCAAAGTGTCTGATGGCTATTGGCATTCAACATTGAACAATTGCATTCTGAAATATGCAACATGCAGGAATGCACAATGTACACCCTGCGTGTCGTCAAACATCTTGTATATTGAAGTAGGAACTATGAATGTACAACTGCCTTTAGAAACGATGAAATTATAGAATTTAATCAACAGCCATTTTGCAAATGCCAACATGAATGTTGATAATGTTATCACCCACTTTTCATTGCGTTAATAACGCTCCATGCTGTGCACCCAGTCTGTTTTTAGCGCAAAATTTATTTCTATTTTCAATACGAGTTTCCATCTAGTGGTTCGAATCTTGCAGTTGCGAGACATCACATGGCATTATAGCAGACTTCTTTTGAGTCCGATATGGCATTGCTTACAAAAGTATTAAATAATGTAAGCATGTACGATAACATTGTGATGATATATCTACATGTACAGTGTAAGAAGTTGCACATAAGCCATTCACATTCAGGCTGGTCCAAATGTCAACACATTTTGTGATATGAAAGGAGATCATGCTAGGCTGTCGAAAATGTAAATGGCACATGAACTACAAACCAAAAATAACTTATGAATTAACCAACCTGAAGGGGTAGATCATTTATGTCCAGTAATAGAGATTTACGGATTAGTACGAAATGGAATACGAAATGGAAATGGAAATGAAATAGAGGGGATGTATCAGAAGATTCGGAATGTGGTGGCAGATCACTCATTTTTACTACCACGCGATTCTATGTAAAATTCTCATTTTTTACACTCATGCAAACGTTGACTTACGCATTTTCCAAAATAAGACCTGATTTTGACGTCCTTGATAAAAAAAAGGCATGGGAAAACATTGGGACAAAAGAAGAAAATGCCGACAACTTCAAATCCTTTTTCTGATCGGTATCCACTTTGTCATCTGCAACAGCGTCAAAATCGGACCTCCCTATCTTTTGCCTTTTTTGAAAGGATTAACACTCAATGAATAAAACGTCGTTTTTATTTCAGTTGCAGGATAACTGTATTTGGATCGGTCTGCGAAAGTAGTTTGAGAATGGTCAAAAAGCCATCTACGATTAGAAGATTATTTTAATCCTTACATGCTTAATAGTGAGCACAGTGGAGATTTTGCATCATAGGATGGATAACAATTACGGAAAAAAATTCCATTCTGGTTAGATATTTTGCAATAACTTCCTTATCTCTGCCTCAATTTCCAAAAGGTTTCTTGCATATACGCCGCCATCTTCGCTAGCCAAGGTTGAACCCACCTACGTTTGTATTCACCCTTGGCGGATTTAGTCCGATTTTCTTGAAATCAGGAAGCGCCGACTAGCGGTTGTTCTGCTGGTTGTTTACGTCCATTATTGATGACGTCATTAACGCGCGTTGTCTTTCGCGTCATACGTCATGCAGATTATGTAAAAGTTAGCTGCTTTTTTGGTCGAATTGTCGAAAGTAAAATAATTCGTCGATTAAAGTTAGGGAATTCCTGTCTATCGCAGTGAAATTCTTAGGAAAAATCGCCCATCTTCGCGTTTTTTAATTGCAAATGCAATGCTTTTTCCCGCCCGTTGTCATGATTTGGTTACTCATAGCAAATGTATCGATCGACAATCTGATTGGTTCCAGCGAGAAATGAAAACGCTTTCCAGGAGACCAAGATAATCGGACTAAATACGCCAAGAAACGACGTTACGTCGTAGATGTCACCCTTGGCTTGCGAAGATGATACGCCGCCTTACCGATCAATTTTCTCAGATATATCAATTATTTGTGGAACCATTTTAAATGATAACAACCACGGTCTAATTAGCCCTGCTTCAGGTAAGAAAGTGTGCACTAACATTCTTGTTTATTAAAATTCTTAATTTTCAAGCGGTTTGTTGCACATACCCCCGCCTTACTGAGTTCTTTCCTCAGATGTATGACTTATTTGAAAATCACTCATACCTTTTCTAAAAAGTTGATCCCAATCGAGCAAAAATCGATCTGAATATTGTTACATTTTTCTGGTCGGTTAGAAGCAATTGTTGCAAAAAAGTAAATCATACGCCATATGAAGTAGATCAATAAGGCGGGGTACATGCAACAAACCGTTTGATAATTGACGCAATCATAAGAAAGTTATTGCAAAATATCTTTCCTGAAGCGAGGCATATTTATCCGTAGATTTACCCATCCCATAATGGACACTCTCCACCGTGGAGAGGTGTATACCGGTTATTCGGTTATACCATGTTGTCTGTTCGTCTGCCCATCCATCAATCCGCTTATCCCAGGTTTCTTTTGTTTGTTTGTTTGTGTTTTTTTTTTTTTTTGTTTCCCCCATTTGAAGCTGTATGACCATCAATTGCTGAATGGCAAAATATAATATCTAATTGGGCAAAGCTACCAAGTTCTGTTACAGCCATTGAAGGGAATCTCGTGTGTCTAACTAAAACAATATCATACAGGGCACCGGCGTGGTGGATAACAACGGCCGTTCAAGGTATGTTGAGAACGGTTTCCTGGGTTATGTAAGCGATGCCCAACATGGTTAATAAGGCGGGTAGGAAACGAGTTGCCCTTTCCAACAAATTGTGTCTTTCTTTGGGATAAGATATACCCAAACTCTTACCCTATTGTTATTCCTTATTCTGCGGCACAGTTAAGAACACAGCAACGTTCACTTAAAAGAAAATGTAAAAAAAAAAAAAAAACTTAATAGATACACAATGTAGTTTCGTGAGAGGGTTGAGCATGCCATCGCAACAATTATGTTACTAGTCGGTTGCTAAAATATGGAGGCACCGCTGCGATACTTTACCTTTGGTAGCAACTAAATACGCAAGGCTTGTTTACAGGAAGAAGGGTATTTGGCTTTTTTGTAAATAGTGAAAGTTTTATGCAAAGAAGGTATATAATTATAATGACAGACACTTCCAACCCTTCAATTGATTGAATGGGGTATTTACATCCCACTCAACTGTTTAGGTCACATGGAGACGGGAACTCGGCTTAAAGTCTCAGTCTAAAGACTGCAAGTCCAGCGCATTACCACTGCACCAAATCCCAAAATTTGACTGCACTGAAACATAATTGCATAATGAGTGCTCATTTAGTGATCAGACGACTTTAAAAGAGGGAGATCAGAGGCATTCGGCAATATGATGGACCTGCGTGACTCAAAGGCATCGTCAGACTCGATAGTTATTGCACCAGGTACATCGGGATAGGCTAAATCCATCTGTAGAAAGACAATTTGTTTAGTGATGAATCACGCTCCATTTTTCCCGTTGGGGTAGGTCATGGTTTAGCGCAGGATCAAACATCGTGGAAGGCACAATTTGTCCTTCTTTCGTAATGAACGCAATACTTGAACATCCTGAGTAGACATAGACATGATTTTAATTTTTTTAAAGACATCCGTCTATGGAGAAAAGGTAAATTCGTCTTCTGTGAAGGAGCTGAAAATAGGCCATTTGTACTATGGATAATGATCAGCTTTCCGGCTGTTTATATTTCGACGAAATTATAAGGGTATATACAAAATTAAATAAAGATTTGCATTGGATGTGTCATTAAGTATATTTCAACGCTTTCCTTTAATTAAAAAGGTATGTTGGTACTTTGGCAAAATTACAGGATAGAGTATGGTTCGAACCCACGACCTCCGAAATAAGAAACGTTCACTGAGACGGAAACCATCTTCGAATGTTCTGAGATGCCCCCTCCCCCCCACAAATTTATTTCGGTTTCGTATTCGTATTCCATTTCGTACTAATTCGTAAATCTCTATTAATAGTAGGCACCGATATTTATTATGTATACAAATCCGAGTCAATGAATAAAGTGCGTCCCATTTTTATTGTCCTTGTTTTTGTTTTTTAACGGTTACATGTGCTCAACCTTCAAACAGCAATTACGTCAGTGGCACGTCATCTGTGCTCAGCGAGATTCAACACGCCGTAGAACCGGCTGCGTCGAAGGCAGACGAGAGTCATCGAAGAAAGATTCGGCATCTGACGTCACGTGCACGGTAGGTCATATTAATTTACTTTTATCAATAAACGAAAGGATATATGGTATTCCATAGTTGATAGATACGCGTGTAAGTGCTCGGTGCTTCTACAAAATAAACCTTTCCACGTATCCCTCGCAAATAAGGTCACAGTCATTAATTATTTCGGAGGTTTCCTACAAAAAGTTACGAAATTTGATTTCGTGCTCGAATATTTCGCATATCTCTAAATATGTGCCAGTTGAACTTGTACACGAATAAAGTTTAATCGTTCAACGACATATCTTACAAATTTGAAGCCGTATTTCCAAACAATCGCCGACTTTCGTCTGTCTTCGACGCAGCTGGTTGTACGGTGTGTTCAATGGAAATACAGCGGGTGTGTGTCTCTTTGACCTTGACCTTGTCTCGTTTTGAAGTAAAACTAGAACCTATAAACACGCTTGTGAAGGATTGATCTATAGCAAAGGAACGATTTTTATTCGCCGTGTGAGGTTTTTATGCATTGCTTATTGTTTTTTCCATGTAGAAATATGAGTTCCCGAATAGTTCGGAAGTATAAAAAATCTAGCATGAGCCCCTTTAATAGACTGGGTTTACCGTTATGTATTGATAACCTGCGTGTTTTGTTAAAACATCAAGCCGTATAATAGATTCACTATTAAACGAGAAAAATTTCAGTTGTTTTAATAAAGCAATTCAACTGTAATTATTCTCGTTTAATAGTGAATCGATTATAGTTACGAGATTTTATAACAACACCATCGAAATACTGTACGAGGGTTGATTGCTAAGTAGTGAGCCTCTCACAGAAGGGGTCAAGCAAGCATGTCCATTTTCAGCCCCTGTTTTCTCTGGCTATATAAAGGTGTGCAGCCGAAAACCGGTGTCATTTGGTCAGTTTATGTTGAAAATGTAGCACTCTAAAGTAATCCAGGCAAGTGGCTTTTGCAAAATGGACAAGGTTGCTGAAAGAACAGTGATTCAATATCCGTATAAAAAGGGGTCTAACTTCGAAGGTCATCAATGCAGATATGGTTTCAACACTAGGGGATGATGCCCCTTCGTATGCTACAGTAAAGAGATGGGTAGGGGAGTTCAAGCGTGGTAGGCAGAGTCTTAAGGACGACGTCCGCCCTGGAAGGCCTGTCACCGTTGCAACACCAGAAATGGTCAATAAAGTCCATGATATAGTTATGACTGACAGGCGGGTTACAGAGAGTTATATATAGCCAGTAAAACTGGTATTTCACAGAAAAGAGTTCATTCCGTTCTCACGGAAAATCTTGAGATGAAAAATCTCTCTGCCCACTGGTTACCAAGGCTTCTGACAGTTGATCAGAAGCACGCTAGGCGCACTTTGTCACGTGCTAATCTGACTCTTTTAGAGGCAGGCCCAGATAACTTTCTGCAGAGGTTTGTGACTATGGATGAAACTTGGGTCCATCACTTCACCTTAGAGTCAAAACAACAGTCCAAACAATGGAAGCACCCTGGCTCACCCCCACCCAAAAAGGCAAAGGCTGTCCCATCAGCAGGAAAGGTTATGACTTCAGTTTTCTGGGAGGCTGATGACATTTTGATGGTAGATTGTCTACAAAAGGGCCAAACAATTAATGGACAGTATTATGTGCCACTTTTAAGGCAACTGAGAGAAACCATCAAGCTCAAACGCCGTGGAAAACTCAGCAAATGTGTACCGTTTCACCAGGACAATGCCCCTGTTCACAAATCTTCCATTGCCATGGCTGCCATCAATGCCCATGGGTTTAAATTAGTAGAACACCCGCCTTATTCACCTGATACTAGTAGAACACCCGCCTTATTCATCTGAGCTCGCTCCATCAGACTTTCACCCGTTTCCACAGTTGAAAAGAGCTATTGCTGGTTCCCACTTTCAGTTAAATGATGACGTCATACATGCAGTGGAGGCCTTTCTGAACGATCAGGAGAAGGAGTTCTATAAAAGTGGCATTGGGGCCTTAAAACATCGCTGACAAAAGTGTATATACAAAGAAGGGGGTTATGTTGAAAAATTAACTTTCTATGTGAGGCTCACTTCTTATCAATCAACCATTGTATATGTTTGTCCGAACTTACGTCATGGTTAACTGGATAAAATCGTGCACTATTGAAAAACGTTGCAGACTATTATAGGCCCATATGTTAGCATGCAGAACGTAATTTTATTTCCAAGTTTGAGAAACGTTAATTGAGGGGAAAACGATAGTCATCATTTTCGTCTTTTCTCTCATTGTTTAAAAAAAATTATATAAGCGACCCCTAAAAGGTGTATGAGAGAGGGTAAAAAACACCACCGTGTTCAAAAACCTGTGTAAATTTATTAATTTTGCATTTTCATTGCGAAATATTCACTAGTGTTTTTGTCAATTACAACATTTATTTAACTCTTTAAAACTACATTCATTTTATGGACGACACAGCATTTAAAAGTTAGTGCAAGGAATGCATGATTTGTAAAAGAGAAATGTAAACAGTTGCTTGCCTCCTTTATCAATATGATTTCTTGCTTCACGGACATGCAAGTTAGTCGTATATTTATATTCGTATGAAGAGTTAATATTATACTACTTCATCATCTTCCGCTTAACTTATTAATTAACAAATTTCCATATATTTCTATTTACATTCCACCATGTTCATGTCACTGTTTGTTATAGTTGTCGCCACATTGTATGGCACAATGTTTATGTTTTGTTCAAATGTAATTGAACGTTAAAGAAAACATAAACACGTGCCATACGATGTGGCGACAACTGTAATGTATATTGTCTTTGTATTTGTTGTTTTGTAACACAATGTACTTTTGCCATGTACAAGTGAAATAAACTATCCTGTCCGTGTTCAATAATAGTCATAATCGTCCTCATCATAGTAATAGCTGGCTGGGTTGTAATAGCTGCTTGTGACGTCATTTGTTGCTGATCTGACGTCAGAACTGGTAGATGTAGCTTCGCAGTCGCCCGAGCCTTCAGAATCCATATTGTGGGTCCCGAAGTTCTCGTCGTGTTCGAATATTGTAGTGTTTTCTGTAGATGAAAGTAAACAAGGATACAATTACATTTTTGTATTTATAAAAACACATCAAAAATTCAGTGTGCGCTTACACACAGTTTGATCAAGATCCATATTGTTTGTTGTATCCCCCGTTTAGCAGAAATCGAATCCAGCTAATTCATTACGCCCAGCGAATTTTTTCCTCGCACCTTTTTATTTCTTGAGTAACATCAATTTGGAAATAAAAGTAAACTCTGTTCATTTGAAATTGAAATATGAAAATAAAAACCGAGTTGGTGAGCTGTGTTGTTGCGTAGAAATTATCCATAATTTGCACGTTAACGTCTTGTGGCAAAACGTGGTAACTGATTGGACGAATTTTTACGGCATGTCGTGTCTTATTTGTTTAAATGTATATCAGAAGTGCAATTTTGTTCTCATTGACTACAAATACGAAAATGTGTAGAAAAACAAGTGGTGCGTTTTTAAAGTCAAACAGTATATAAATACTTCAGGAGAAAATACTGGTATTTTTCTGTTTTCTCTTCAATATTTTTCCTAAAAGTCAATGTAGCATGATTTGAAAATCGTCAATAACGTCAATTTTTTACTCTCCCACAAGGTATATTCTCCGGAAAAATGTGTTTGTCAGTATTCGTGCATGTGCATTGTCTGAAAATTGTAAACTTTTAATAGAGATACATGTATATATGAAAGTCTGGAATTTCAGGTCTCTTTAAAAAAATTGTCCCTACCAAACACATAACAATACCATATCCGCACGTAACAAACATGTAGGCTAATGCACGTTTTGTGGTCGTTGCGAGATCGTTGATCACACGTTCAACAACGTTGGTATACGTTGCAATTCGTTATAAGTACGTTTTAAAACATTACTTACACGTTTCTCACAAGCTATAATTCGATATGAATATGTTACAAATGCTAATGATCAGAAAAATAGAGGTCATCGTATGTCGACGTTTTAGAATATACGCTGGCCAAAACGCTAAGGTATCGCTGGGACGTCAAAATTCAACACAATATAACGTCGGCGTTGTTCTATTGCGTCGTATCTTCAGCTTCAATCCAGCTGTAGCAACATATACATGTACATGTATATCGTTTTAAAATTACACGGACGATTAGTTAATTAAATCCTTACCGTAGTAAGCTCGTGTGTAGATTATAGTTACGTTCATATCGCATACGTCAATGTAAAACTTCTGACAACCAAGGCATGTCTTTTCGTGACCAGCGTGAAACACACCAATACAGGCATCGCGAACCTCGCAGTGAGCAGAGCAACCCACGGGGCTCAAACCGCTGACGTTGAATACCAAATCCTCCGTATTGCATATTCTACCGTACATGGAGGGTACGAAGAAATACATCTGCATCTGTGAATACCCTCTGGTAACTAGAATCAAAATTTCAAACAGCAAAATCATAGCGACCATTCAAAAATTCGTTATGGAAGAAACTGAATAAACAACTCTCTCAAGGTTATCGAATCGAATATACTTTGACAAATAACTTTTGGCGTATGAGCAGTATGCGCATGAACAGCAAGGCAAAAACTGCTACCTTTTTAACTTATGAAATATTAAATTTACATTTGAAATATAATGGAATGCAATATTATACCGTTGTGTTTTGATAAACCGTCGGTGTTGTTATAAAATCTCGTAACTAAGGCTTGAACCAACACCAATGAAATACAATTTGTTTGTCCAAAATTACGTCACAGTTACCTTGATAAAATCGTTCCTTATTAAGTCGAATGCGACTCTTCTGTCTCTTCCAAAGAAGAGGTCACGAGATTGCGCAACATGACAACGTCCTTAAATACAAAGTGCGTTTTATAATGAATATGAACATATCATAAAAAATGAATTTCATCGGGCCAATATTTTTTTAGATTTGCGTTGAGTGCAACAATGAAACTATGCACTAGAATTATGGATATTTCGTTTGCCCGAGTAAACCTTTATGAAATATTTAGACATTAGTAAACGCGTCAACCAATGTGCTTTTTTCGCAAAAGTTAGTGTAAATGTGGCTCTTAAAAGAAATTTACAGCGAGTCATTAACTCTTTCCCAAACAACTCAATTTTATGGTGGACAGATTTGAACGCTGCTGCAGATGACAAAATGTGTGGTAGGCCTACCTAAGGCAGAATTTGCGAATATAATTGCGCAGAATTCATTGAGACAAAAGGAGAAAATGCTGGTCATCAGCATTTTTTTCTTTTGTCGCTATGTTTTTCCAAGCCAATTCTGTTTGGGAGGTCAAAACCAGGTCTTGTTTGGAAAAGAATTAAAGGGTGTGTGCTTCGAAAAAACACTAAAAGACGTCATGGCAACGTAATTAAAATATATACGCGAAAAGACGACGCGACGTTGATCTCACGACAACGCAAGCTTTAATTTGTTACCAGTTATACTGGCATAACTTGAAAAAAAATCTAATATTTTATGCTATAGTCCCCTTCCACCTTAAATCGCGTATTTACAGTTACTTCATATGAAGAAGCTGTAACGAGAGCAAATCTCAACATCATCAACACCATAATGATCTGAATGCGTGTATGCAGTATGAACAATTCTATCAACATCTGTTTTGGTGCCAATTTTTTTTAGGTCTAATCGGAAGTATGATGTCACTTTTACTCTCTAAATTGCCGTAAACTTTGTGAAAATTAAGGAAAATGCAAAACGCGAAAGTGCACACTTTCTTTTGGAACTTAGTATATATTATAGAATGTGATCTGTGCAAAGTGAAACAATGGTATTTTAACGATTATTTTCAAAAGATACCCTTCAGCAAATTTCGAATTTGGCACTTCTTTTTTTCTGTCAAAAAGGTATACTTATTGTTTATTTTATATTTATTTATCGAAATGCGTATTTTAAATTAAAAGATAAGGAATTATGATAATAAAGCAACAAATGCGTTATTGAACATCTCGACCGTAAACAACTGAAAGAAAGAGGGAGAAATATTTATCGAGACAGACCTGTCAATTCTAGAAATGAAATGATTATCTCATTGATCGATCGTCGCATGCAATTATTGGACACAAAAAATCAATATTTGAATCAACAAAATCATTTAAGCGATTTGTCGGCAATTTCACATTTTCTTTACCGATTAGTAGAAATAAGCGAAAAACCGACGTCGACCTGTTTTGAAGTTGCAGTCATATACTACAATACTTTGATTGTGCATTCATTTTTCTGGCGTTTCCTGAGATTTTGTGTCAAGACTCTAAAACGTTAACTCGATATCTTATGTTAAAGTGCATAGGGGTCAGACATCGAAAGTTAGGCTTTAAATATCGGGTAAATCCACCAGCAGTTGCTTGGATCGCCATAAAACGATTTTCAATGATGATGACAAGCTTTCTGACTAAAAATATAGGAATGTTGGGAAATCTGTCCAATTCATATTGCAGAGGACGCTCAAAGTCATGGACGTTACAGACGTCATGGCTTTCGCTAGTTTGGCTTCCAAAATGACACGTACAACGTGATACGTCTGTAAACACTAAATAGGACATCACTCCAATGTCTCCTGGTTTAATAGCAATATCTCCATACCACTGACGCATTGCCAGTCGATGCCTCAACGTCATTGGCGTAAGGTCCACATGCATTGATGCAAGCTGTATAGGATCTATTCCGGACAGTCTCGTCACTAGTTGTAGTGCCTGTGACGTCCCAGATGCATCTGTTACGTCGTCAGGACATCACATGAAACTATCCCCATTTAACGTCGTTTTACTCGATTTGTAAGACTTATGTCGATCATTCCCGACCACACATGCATCAATTCTGTACCGTAGGCGTCTTATTGTCGATTTATGCCTATTGAAATGCAAAGCGACTCCTCTAACGGGCATTTGTCTTTCCTCCGCGATCAAGCAGGGCGATTTCATGCCGTCGGAGGATACCCGTCCCGACATCTGCATTGCATCGAGGGAAGTTCAACAAGATGCCAACGAAAGATCTATAATAACTAAGGTCATGGGAAATGTATCCGACACAATGGCAATGCTCTCAGTCAGACGATCGGCAGTATCCTGGCCAATTGTCTGCGAGTAGTCCTTGACACTTGGTCGACTCTACAAACCCTGAAATGCCACCAATTCATCGGCCGAGTTTAACTTTGGCTCACGTTAAACCGACACCTCGTCAATCATCAAAAGACAGCCTCTTTTTTGTATGCCGATGTGTCGATCAATCGACGACACATCTATGATCAATCGCGCTTGATATTGTACGCTGTTTTAACCTCTTGCTCAATACGTTCAAATTCCTTCGTATTATACCTGACCGAATACCGTCGTATCATTAGTTCCATCATCATTTTAGGATGGAAGAGTCGACCGATTAAAGCTTTTCGAACAGATCGCTTTGTCATCGATAAAGCGATGTCTAAAAGAGCGACTATCTGATTTGACCGTTTGCCTTGACGTTTCGAATCGATTTTTGTCAGCTTCTCCATGTTTTACTAGCTAACTTTCCTAGGGGACAAAACAAAGTAAGTTACATCGGTCTTCGAGGATGAGAATCTATAATGTCGCTGTTCAACAAAAAGCTTGTAACGGTAGCTTATTTTAAGTTGCAGTGACGATGATTTGTTGAAAAGCAGTGATATTCTGTGGTTAATTTTGCAGCACAAATACACGCAGAAAACTTGACATTGGTTCCTTTGTTTTTGTACACAGGTAGTTAACATAATAATGACTAAATGCAGAAATACATTAGAATTATCTCCCTTTAATGAAACATTTTGTTAAAATCCCCCTCCCCATTTTGATTTACTCTGCTATCAATGAAACAACCAGTCAACCACTGATGATGTTTATTAAATGACGGACTTTGTTTTCTCTCACATACGGTACTTGCCAGTTGCCAAGACATTTTGACTCGAATCGCTAACATTGAATAATACAAAATTAGAATTTATTCGATATTTTCGATCTTCTTAAAATGTCCTTTTGAAAAGCCGCCTTTCCAACGAAAACTACCCTCATTTCAAAATTTAATCTTATTATAGGCTACTGACATTACTGGCGCCCCATAAAAGACATACCGTACTGTAAAAATAACGATCATGGCTAAATGAGCCCCTAGGCAATAACCCTTTCTCACAGGACACATTTGACGACCGGTCCAGATGGCAAGGAGAGACAGACTACAATATAAAAGTGACTAGGTCTACGTTGTTGAAATTTATGTTATGGCATGGAGAAAAAATGAGAAAAAGGTAGAAAATTATATTCATCAGTATTTTACTTTTCACAGAGGTTTCCAATAATTTCTCTCCATTATTTGGAGACATCGAAATCATGATTTTGTAATGGGTTAGGATTATTTTACGATGTAAATTGAATAACAAGACATAAATGATTTTTATGATAAATTCGTTTAGAATATCAGTATATCGATTAACCTTTGCCCAAACTAGAAATGTAAGCATGGTAAAACTTAGACGACAACATTTAGGGAAATAACAAGAGAAACTGCGTATAATTTAGCGCAGAAGATATTGAGACAAAGGGAGAAAATGATGATTATCATCACTTTCTTCCTTTGTCTCAATATTTTCCTAATCTTTTTTTAATCGGGACAGTCAAATCCAGGTCTTGTTATGGAATGGGTTAATCGTTAATATACATGTATAAGAATATAATGTTTTGATATTATTGCCTGTTGCATGTTGATCAGAGTCGTTACTTCTAGTGCATCTAGTGTTACCGTCCTTATACAAATTAACTATTTCCCAAAGAATGGCGATTTTTTGTGTACATGAAATAAATAAGAAAGTGCTTGTGAAAAAAGAAGAAAAAGCGGATAACAAGTATTTTGTCATTTTGTCTTTATCTTTTCATATACGCATATGTAATTATGATGTACAATAATTCTATTTTTACAACTTTTGTTGCAACTGATCGAAGTCCACACGTTTAGAGTTTGGGAAAGGCTTAATTATTACAAAAGTCCATTTCACAATTTGATCGGTGACATACTAACCAAGTATTATGAACAAAGGCATCCTCTGTATTTAACCATTTCTTAAAGAAGATTTCGTTTTGACGTCCCTACTAGAAGAGGCTTGGGGAAACATTAAAACAAAAGAAGAAAATGCTGATAATCAGCATTTTCTCCTTTTGTTTTAATATTTTGTGTGCTATATTGTTCACAAATACTAGCATTATCAACATCATTTTTGTCGTCTGCAGCAGTTTTCAAATTGAAACAGTGCAATAAATTGGTGTGTTAGGAAAAAGGTTAACCTTCCTTGCATCATTGACGCTTCCGCTATTTGACGTATTTGACATTTATTGCGTCATTTACGTTGTGAAATTCTTGATATGCCAATCAATTTGGACGTGTAAATGCACGACAAATTAACAATGCAAATGGCGATCCTATCAAAACGTCTAGGACATGATTGTTTTTGACCTTCAAATGTTCTATGAAACGCTGTACGACAAAAACGTTTACTCCCCGTCATAAAAGTAGCCAAAATCTATTGGCTTTAGTCGGCATTTTTAGGATTATTCAAAAGCTTTACGAAATAAACACAAAACATTGCAGCACAGAAAGTAAATATGCGTTAGTAGTTGTAGCGAAAACAATATCACTTGCTTGTAATAGTTTGGTTGTGGTACCAAGATAAGAAATCCATAACTGATACAGAAAAATCGTACACCACTGCAATTCGCGGCCACATATAGAGCCAGGAAATGGACGAAAATGAATAAGTATGTGTGTTTATAATACTGTTTTTCTTGAAATACTTAGTGAAGAATTGGTGATTTTCATATGCGTCGAAAAACCCTTGCAAAATGGCGGTTTCCGCTTTTAGCCCAACCAACACCCGTCACGTGTCAATAGCTTTATGCATTGAAAATTTGTTTCCGGTTGGTCTTTAGCAAGTTCCGAATTAAGGGGGAATGCTCCAGTTTTTCGGAACACTCGGTCATTACTGTAGTAAATTTAATGTTTCGTACCAATATGTTTCGCTACCATATTTTCAATAATATAACACATCATTACAATTTACCATTTTCGACGGTAAAAGTGTATTTATTATTCGAAACTGATTTCCTCAAGACGGAAATCGATTACTTAGAGCAAGACAGTCGTAAGTGTGTATGCAGTTACCACTGTTTTGCGTCATTTTATTCATGTGTAGCTGATAAAAATTGCTGTAATTCATTAATAAGTGCGCTGACCTATACATTTTCTTTTTGAATTATTACCAGGACACGTTGCTTAATACAATGGGAGAGTTTTATCAAATTTTATTATGTAGAACTTGAAATATTTCCAAATATATGCAAATTTTGACATAAAATACTCCACCTTCGTTGATCTAACCGAACACGTGAGCATGCTGTTTTATACATTTACGCGTTTATAATAGCACATATTTTGGGTTTTCTGTTCTTAGTAAATGTAAGACGTTACTTTAAATCCGTTTTCGGGACTAAACAATGAATATACAGCATTTTATTTGCATTTTAGTGACCTTGGACAGGTGCAAGAAAGTGTGCATTTTTTCGCTGTAGGGGTATGTGATACGAATGCTCATAAAATTCAAACAAGATCGCTGACCATCCATTTTAATTTCATTTTTCAATTGGTAATAACATGTAATTTCAACATACAGAATATAGATAAATTCTATTATTGGGAAAAAATTTAGGAAACTGGAGCATTCCCCCTTAAGAAAACGCTTTCCTTTGCTTTGCCCACCAACCACTTCCGGTTTATCAAACCTTCAATAATACGACGTGCTAAAACTAAAATTGCTTTTTTTGTTATGTCTCTATAACATTTTAACGGAATGATTATCTGCAAAACATACGTGTGACTTTTGTTTGTGTTTCAACAGCGTCAACTCGTGCAGAAAATGACTACTATTATCGAACAAATCTGAAAGGAGTGTTCTGAGCACACAACAAATCCAACGTGTTTCCACGCATATTGAAAGCTTTTTAACATTGGTATTTAGAATGTAGCCAATGAAAATGCTCACAAATGTGTAAAGAATACATGCAAAAAGAATTGTGTAGATAACGGGCATTTGAAAGGTGACTACTTTTTTATTAAGGTGAGTTTATTTCGTAGGTCTCGAGGTATTGATGACACGCTTATCTTTCCAAAACGTGTCATACGACATGTGCAGGAGAAACATACAATGTACATCTAATAGTCCTATCACAATATTATGGCAAATGCATACAAATTTTACAGCTGCAAACAAGTGAAAAAGGTTAATCTTTTTCGGTACAATTTTGTACGTACTAGTTCGTTTCTTGCAGGTGTAAGCCGCCTGCTAAATTTGAGCTATTGCATGCAAAATTACGTTAGTTTGGAATTTGATATTTTGTTTTTGCATAAATGTAAATATTGTAAACATATGCCATAAAATCGTCTATAACAACAAAACAACAACAACAGCAATAACAATACAATAATCATAATTATCGTCGATGGAAGGTTAAAAATCGCAACTACATCTTGAAAATATGTAGTTACATGATTTTAACTTCACACAAACGTTATGCATAATTTAATCTTTCATCAAACAACTATGATTTCTTTGGTTAATGTAAACGTGTCTAAACATCTGACGATGGGGAAATACAAAGAATCTGACTTATGAAGATGTCCCGCTTTGAATGACTAGAAAAATTAGACCATGGAATTAATGGATGGATATAACTGGGATGGGCTGTTGGCGTGATCGTTATATAACATTTTAATTACATTTATTAACATAAAAGTTATCATATGCTGTCTTTGTTTAATTAAAGTATCAAACTACTGCACCTGTTATGCGGAAATAGCCTAAATCTTTCCGAAATCAAGACTTGGCTTTGACGTCCTTAATAAAAAAGGATTTGGAAACCATTGAACCAAAGGAAGAATTTGCTGATACCCAGCAGTTTCTCCTGTTGCCTCAATATTTGTTTATGCTATATGGCACACAAGATGCTATCTTTATCAACATCCATTTTTTCGTCTGCAGCAGCTCTCAAATTGAACCGGGCAAAATTTTCACTGTTAGGAAAAGGGTTAATATACCAGTATCTAATAGAATCAGGTCCCGTCATTCTTAAGCATCGGTCGCACACATACAATCAAAACCTAATCACTACAAGAGCATTTTATAGAATCTGCAAAATGACTTTTACAGAATGTTAGGGATAAAACGAGATCCCAGATTAGTATATGGCCAACAGCAGTCTGATAAGGATCTATTCTGCTTCTTTACAGTTATTATAGCTATTGAAGAAGGCACAAGAGAACAGAAGGGACCTTGATCGGACTGTGCTTAAGCACAGACTGATCTGGATCCATATTATTCCTCATGGACCTTTTCTATATTTACGTTCATGGGCACGTGCGTTTAAGGTTGAATATCCACAATTCCAACTTGGTAAAATTACAACTTGGTAATTTTTGGAGTGAGGATATAAATGTTTGTCTTTATCCGATCTATTCCGATAAGTCCACAGCGGAAAAAATATGCCCTTTCTGTTGCCGAATGGATATGACGTCGCCTGAAACATGCCGGGGTTGTATGCGTCTCTGTTACGGGTGTTATACCTTAAACACTTGTAAAATGGACTTTGCTACGTAATCTTATCAACACAAGCTTTCTATGATTGTGCTAAATATACTATAAATCTAGTTTGCTTTTTTTCATTTATTCATTCATTAGGCCAGAACAGATGTCATGATGTGGCGAAATACAACGGAAACAAAACGTTATAAAGGCGAAATTAAAACGCTATCAAACTGAACTAATGTCTCAATTTATACACCAATCCATCTTTCAAACTATCAAGTTCAAGGTATGTAGTTAAGACAAGCAAAGCATATTTGTTTAACCAAATACCAAATTCAAATATTTTAGCCATTGGTCCATGAAACAACAAAATGACGCATTTAGAAGCCTTTCAAGAAAAAAGTTACAGAGAGCATTGTGGAAATTTATCACAAGCGATTTCTTAATAAGGATACAACATTTCGCATACTCGTAAGTGTCGTCCGCAGCATCTTTGGATTCGGAAAAGACATTTGAAAGACGAAAAAAGAACACTGTTAATCTTTTAAGAAACAACGAAACCTTGACAGTTGCTTATTTGAAGGTGTTCAAGACGGAGGAAGGGTTTAACTCTAGCAGTCAGCGGACTCTTTAATTTATTTAGAACTTTTAAATATCAACGGGTGATTAACTTTGGACTATTTCATTTATCCTGCTGATACAGTAAGGTCATATTTAAACCCAATTGACCGTACTTACAATGTAATGCTTTAACCGGATTAACAGAGAACAGGTGTGCGATCTTTTTCCCCTGTTTCTGTCCTATTAGTGTGTCCTTTTTTGTAAATGGACACCATTCTTTCCTGCGAAGGATACGGAAAAACATATGTTCATTTACCCAATACTTTATTTCGAAAGGTTCGACGTCTGGCAGCGGCCAAAACGTTTCTGTGATTTGCCTTCCACTAATGACTAGATTATAATAGAATGTAAATATTTACACGAACCCGACGACTATATGTATTTTGCACATGCTTCTCGTATCAATATATGTCGGAGAGTAATTATTTCGCATCACAATTGCTCGTTGCATATTCCACAAGTTATAGTAAGCCGTCACTTTTCAACAAAAACCTCATAACCGCAGCTTAATTTTCGGTAGGATGAGCCGCTATCTATTACCTTGTGCTGTACAACATTATCAGACGGCAAATGCTCGATCGCTACATATTCCAAGATGTTTCAGACGACAATTCATGTAAACGAGATTTAACAACTTTTGGTCTTAGGCCTATAGAAAACATGCGAATTTTGATTTCATCTTTCTTAACTTTAAAATGGAATGTAGCAAGAGCCGTTGCAGACGACCAACTGAAAGGCAGATCTACTTACATTTTGATATACACTATATTTGTGATTTACTAATCTGAAAGTAAATGAATGAAAAAAAAAAAAACAGTAAAAAAGAATTAACAGCTATTTACCTTCTTTTCTCTCAATACAATGTTTTAAAAATCAATGCTTTCAGTGTATGTTAAATGTCAGACGCAGACACTAAAGAATATTTCGGAACGAATAAATAAAAGAAGTATTTACTTCCGTCTGTTGGTAATAAATTTGAGACACAAAGAGGAAGTTAGTTGTCAATGCTTTTCAACAAAAACTTCGTAACTGCAGCTTGTTTAAGCTGCAGTTACGAGGTTTTTGTTGAAATGCGGCGATAAAGTTATAGGCAATGCGTCTGCTCTAGTTCAAAACAATC